>JAJJWW010017107.1:0-22716 GCA_023531295.1 Papaver armeniacum | reverse complement strand
GGAATTATTGTGAAACAAAGTCATCAGTGTTCAGGTTTTACTCTCATTCTTCCTTTTAAATTCAGGTTTTAAATTAAATATGTGTTTGCGTTCTTCTTCTTTTTTTGATTTACCAAATTTATAGAAGAAGAAATCTCCCTAACCCCAGATAATTGTTATTTATATTAGGGACTGATTTGAGCAACAACTTACCAATTTGGTTAGTTTCATCCAATTGGTGTAAATCCTGTATCTTGCATGCAAAATGTTTGATAAATAAAAATTTTGAAAGACATAAATCTTTTAAACCATGTACGGTTGTACCTTTTCTTTAGATTTGTTACCTTTTCTTTAGATTTCGAATAAATACATGAGAAACAAGATTTTAGTTGTTTAACTCGCTTTCATTTTGATTTTGAACAGTAAAGAACGATGGACATATGTATATGTAATTATCTATCTTGCATACAAGTATTTTTGAATCAAATATTTGTTGTAGGAGTATGCTTTTTTAAGGAACTTCCAGGAAGACTACGAAAGTTCGGCCCTAGCGTATACTTATTAGTCAGTCACGAAAGTGGTTGATATAGGCGACACATCAATTCTCAAGGTACGCGCGCTGCAATTTGGTGTTTGGGTCTATTTATTTTATTATGCCTACTTTTTAGTGAACTTGGTGTATGTATCTATTTATTTTATTAACCCTACTTTGCAGTGTAGGTAGTATTAGGTTCTTGAAAAGGAGCAGCTCCCAACAGACAACACCTACCCCGTGAAATTACCACACCCAGGATGGATGCATATCAGGCACAAATATTAAATCTTAAATCTATTCTCAATGTAGTATTGCGCTGATGTGAATTTTAAATAATAGCAAAAAATTCTCATTGAGTCTTAGTTTAACGAAGTTGTCATTATGTTTGCAGGTGTGGTTGTGAGACGAAGCACAATTGAAACCACAAAGATATACCGAATGCTCCATCAAATCTGTATTGAAAGTTAGATGCAGAACAGTGATGATTTTGTGATTGAATTAATTTTGAGTTTTTCCTTTAAGTTTATGTTGGCTTCTTTGACGTTTCGGACTGCAGATTAAGCTGCAATGAAAACAATGAGGTAAGTTTTCACAATTTTATGTTGTATGTGTATCTTTGCATTACTTTTCGGTCCACTTGTCTCACATGTGCTCCGTGTGTAATTTGCATATCCAACGATAATGTTATGTCTTGGTTTGTAAAGGTAGCTGTGGGACTCATGAAATGTATGTTATGCAGTTTCATCAAGGTATTGGTCATTAAACGGTAAAATAAATGTTATAAAATGGAATCATGAGGTTATATCTGGAGGTCCCATTTTGTTTAGAGAGGGAGATAGTTTCTATTATTAAATTTCAGTAGGAGAGTCACTAAGTAGTCATTGATCGGTATTTTCTATGGCTTCATTATAATAAAAGTGGTCGGTGTTCGATCAACCATACGATTATTTGCTATGGCTTCTATTCTAATAAAAGTGGTCGGTGTTCGGTCGACCATACAAAAATGCAATATCACTCGATGCGATGATGCATCGCGTGAACTTGATAATGTTAATACATGTGTGTTGTGTGACAACTCAAAATATCTTTAGAGTAAAAAGCATTCAATCTAGCTTTGGCATTCTATTATTCTAGGGTTTAACGTTGGACTGTAACTTAATGTATCATGTTTTATTTGGCGGATTATATGTTTTTTTTTTTTGGGTTTTATTTTGAAGCAAGATTATATCTTTGATCACTTGATTTTTAATTTTGTGTGTTAAATGACCATAGGAGCTAGGAATTTCTAATGAAAGATGAAATTCATTAAAATTAAATCCTTTTCTAATGATCTAAAAACCGGAAAGCAAATTTATGAATCTAGCCCGTGCATTTGCACGGGCATGAACAGATCTTGTATGGTTAATATGGAAGTGCTCATATGGCTAACCATTTGGTTAACTACTTATTGAACCAACGAATGTACATGATTAGAGTACGGTTACACAAACCTAAAAACGTGTATTTCATTTGTGTAACAAGCTAAGTTTCGATCTAACGGTTGAAAGATATTAGCTTGAATCTAATCAAAGTTTTCATCTAACGGTGAATATTGAATGCTTTGTTACCAAGGTAACTTAGATTGCAAACCACGATTTGAAAGACTATATAAGGGAGAACTCTAAGAACTGGGAAACCTAATCCCACCCTCCTGTGTGATACTAGTTGTATAAGCTAGAGTCGATTCTCCTTTAACCTTAGGTTTCTACAGAGACCACATGAGTTAACGACTTGAAGACTTCATTGGGATTGTGAAGCGGATCGATACTACTTTCTTGTAGTTGTGTGATCTGATCTTCTTTGTTTCTATCGTATTTAGTACAATCGTAACAATTGGCTTGAGATTGATATCTCCGATAGGCAAGATATAAAAGTAATCACAAACACTTTAAGCCTCGTCGTTTGTGATTCCACAATATCTTATTTCGCGCATCGATTAAGATTATTGTGAGGTGATTGATAATACTAGGCTGTTCTTCGGGAATATAAGCCCAGGTTATCAATTGGTTCCTGTTCACCATGATTTATCAAAAGACGGAATAAAACTCATAAGTATTTCTGTGGGAGACAGATTTATCTATTACCGTAGACTTTTCTGTGTGATACAGATTTTTTTATTAAATTCTTAGACTTTGGGTCGTAGCAACTTTTAGTTGTGGGTGAGATTAGCTAAGGGAATCAAGTGCGTAGTATCTGTTGGGATCGAGAGACGTGGGAGCGCAACCGTACCTTGGATCGGTGTGAGATTGATTGGGGTTCAACTATAGTCCGGAGGCCCATAAGCACGAAAGTGCGACACATTTTCACCCATAATTACATTAGCTAGGACTCATTATTTCTCTAATAAACTTGTTTTTGTTATTTTTAGAAGAATAAGCTCTTGTGGATATTTGGCTTGAAAAATTGTTATTTGCAACCGGAGGACAAGTGTTATTCGGACTTTCAAACGTGGTTAAGGGGCACCTCAATTACTAAGGGGCACCGGTTGCTAAGGTACCCTATTTACTAATTAACACATGTTGATATTCACACTTCAGACACGGGATAAGGGGGACCTTCTTCTCGTTTGAACATTCGGTTTATGGGAAAAATGGTGGAAGAAAAACAGTGACAAGTCTCGGAGTTACTGCGTTATTTCTGGGAAGATTTTTGGGCGAGATATTCAAAAGTTTGGATTGATATTATCCTGTTCGACTAAAACAGGAAAGGTAATAGAGTTAATTTGGAAATAAGAGGAAAGATCTCACGTGATTTTTATAAACATGGAAAACGATTAACTCGTTATTCTGTTTGATTTGCTGGAGTTATTGGCGAGATTCTCGTGAAGATATTTGACGCGTAAGAGAAGAAAGAATCGCGAATATCAGAACTTTATGTCAAAGAAAGGAACAATATTTTGAAGTTAATTCAAAGATTTGTTGGAGGAGATAATATCTGGGAGTTTACTACACATTGGTTGAAAGATATTTGACATCATGTTTTGGTGTAGCGGATGAGGAAAGGAGAATAAAAAATCTTCGTAATTTGCGGTGAAAAAGGGAAAGAAGATAATGGGTATTAACTCGCTTTGATTTGATGTCTGTGGAGTATAAATACTATCTTTGGGGAAGGCTGAGAAGGATATAGAGAGTCGGGAGAGTAACAACGAAACGGGAGAATCAAATTGCGAAATTTTACTGCTAGCTGTTCCAAGAACACCAAGAACACCAAGAACATAAGGTGAGAAAGCACATCGTTAATAAACCGTGGTTTATTCCGGTTTTACAATAGGATTTCCGGCGACCGTTGAATGGTGATTACAACACTTTTGTTTTATCGCATCTTAAACAGAGGATTGCAACACTTCTTGAAACATTTGTAAATTCCTGGTTTATTTGATTTTATCCTTTTCATCATTTGCAAACACTTTTGAGCCATGAATAAATATTTTAAGTGTGTTTTCGGCGTGATGAACTAAACCCCAACATCTTGGGTCGACGGAGGAAGCGAACTTCACACATGGGTGAATTTATTTTATTTTCTATTTGACTTTTTGCATTATTTTGAATAGAATTATGATTTGATTAAATTGGTTGTTATTCAATTAGATAGGTTATGCTTTGTTTAGATAATCTATGCTTAGGGGATACAATTAATCTTTTGAGAGTCTACCTTGGCAAAAATAAGAGTCGGTGTTATTTTGTTTATTGAGCTTTAATTGTTGAGAATAAATAAATTGAACCTATTGATATGAATTCGGTGGAATCCTGGGCCCAGTAACTCTCGCCTTTGTTTATTATTTTCATTAGACCTTTAAATTTAATCTTCGCAAGTCTGAGAGAACGAATCTTAATTACTACTACGAAAACTAAGAAAAATCTTAAATCACAGACCGAAGTTAGTTTGTAGTAGACTAGTGTCTGTAGAGGCTTAATACAGTGTGTGTTTAATCTGGACTAGGTCCCGGGGTTTTTCTGCATTTGCGGTTTCCTCGTTAACAAAACTTCTGGTGTCTATGTTATTTATTTTCCGCGTTATATTTTGTTATATAATTGAATATCATAGGTTGTGCGTTTGAATCAATCAATTGGGAAATCCGACCTTTGGTTGTTGATTGAAATTGATTGATCCTTGAACATTGGTCTTTGGTACCGTTCAAGTGATTTCTCTTGTATTCAATTAGACTCGTAGATTTCTATTTGCTTGAGTAAGAATTGAATCAAGAAAGATATATAACTCCTTGATATACTTTATTAAGATTGAGTCTAGTTGATTCTCTTGAAAGTATATTAGAGTTAGTCCACAACTGATTGCTAAGCGAAATATTGGGTGTGGTTATTGTACCACAGCTTTTCAATTGGTATCAAAAACGGCAAACACGTTTAAAGACCTTATAAGTTTGTGTTTGTAGCGATCTGACTCTATGGACAGGAATTCTATCTCCATAAACGTACCACCAATCTTCGATGGCTCAAACTACTTATGGTGGAAAATTGCTATGCGTGCTTTTCTTCAAGCTCGCGATTTTCAAACATGGGTACGTGTTGTTAATGGATATGATCCTCCGAGTTAATACGAGGAAGGCGATGTATCTATACAGAAGGATATTGGTAGATATAGTCCGGAAGAAATTCGCTGCAAAGCATAGTCGACGGCTTAAATGCTATCATACATGCCATTAACCTAGATCTTCAGCATCATGTGACTATGTGCACTAAGTCTAAACAAGATGGGATATCTTAGAAACCGTATTTGAAGGAAACACCAGTGAGAAAGAAGCTAGGCTTCAAAACCTAAGTTCTGATTGGGAAAACCTTCATATGGCAGATGAAGAAACGTTTGATGAGTTTAATCACAAAGTGTCTGAAATTGTTAATGCATCTTTTGCATTGGGTAAGACTATTCCTGGAAAGGACATTGTGATGAAAATTCTTAGATCGTTGCCGTCTAGATACGATTCTAAAAAGCATGCCATCGTTGAAGGAAATAATCTCGCAACGCTTACCAGAAATACTTTGGTTGGGAAGCTAAAGATCTTTGATCATGAGCATACGTCCAAGTCTGGCAAGGATGTTGCTTTCAAAGCACTAAAGAACACTAAACTACTTGATAAAAGTAAAAGTGTTTATATCTCTCGAAGATGATCTTTACGGTGATTCATCGAGATGAAGATCTTGACAAGTCAGTCTCGTTGATCACAAGACAGTTTAGGGATCTTTTTATGAAGAGAAGTAAACGGTTTTCCAGAGATAAATCCAAGTCGTCAAATAAACCTCATAATCGTGTTCCTTCTAAAAATAAGGATATTGATGAAACTGATGACGAGGATATGCCACAGTGCTTTAAATGTAAAGGTTTTGGTCATTTTGCAAATGAGTGTCCAAATCGGAAGAAATACACTGGGAACAAAAGTCTAGCTGCAACTCTTGATGAAATGTCTGAAAACTATTATTCTAATGAAGACGAAAAATCAAGTGTTGCACTTCTTTGTGAAAATATTGATTTTGATAATTGTAGTAATACATACATCAATCTTGATATTCTTTTAGAAGAAAACTCAACCATTCTGGAAGATAAAATTGACCTTTCTATTGCAAACTCTCGCTATAATGTTTCGAGGTTCTACTATGTGTCTAGTACTTGCACATCTGGATGCTCTGAATTATATCCAAGATTGAAGTTCTCATATTGTTTACTCAAGGGTCATGAACTATCAAAGTGTTACAAGTACAAACACAAGTTGAGACATGTCAACAAACTTCAACGAAGAGCAAATCGATTAGCAAACAAGCTTAAACTGCAAAGCTCGAGAAGATTGGCGAGGTATGTAAGATTTTATCTTCGTCTAAGAAGTTAGTTTCCAAGGACAAAACAAGACCATTAGAGAAGAAAATATGGTCAAATCGTTTTGATAGACAAAGTGCATGGATTCCTCTCATGAGGAATATGGTGGACAAATTGTTGTTCACATGACACAACTGATTTGCGTTGATTTGAAAATCTTGTCTCATGTGCCTGATTAAAAGAGACAAGATTGTGTACCTCTCAGGCTTTAGGAAAAGTTTGTTTTCTTCTTTTCTTAGTTTTGTTATTTTTGGAATTCCCTGTCTATCAATAAATGAGGGTTATTCTCGACAATTCTACTCTCTTTAGGATTCAGAATTGTGCGTGCACGAACCTGTTAAAGGTTGCGTAACCCTACATTCATTTTTCCTTCCATGAAACCTCTTTTATCTTAAGACTACTTGTTGAGATATTGTGATTTCCTCTCACAAACCCATACGTTTTGGATCGGCGATTAGAGATCCGATTGCATTATTTCCCTTTATTCTCTCTCTCGATTTTATTTAATTTGTTGTTGTGTTGTCTCTAGCAATCTTGTCCATAATTTGGTTTTGTTGTTCTTGTGAGATGCGACCCCATCATTCGTGGATTCTTTTAGAAAATCAAAAAGTTTCTATCGCCACGTCGCTCATCTAGAGTCTTGCGATGATGGTGTAGCGGGTGTGCTTTGTCCAACTACCCTTTTATTAATCTGGGTTCTTTTCAAAGATTTCGACTTGCGTTTGTCTTCTGTAAATCCGCCTGACGACGTTCCAGGTATTGTATTTGGGTTCGTACTAGGGGTATATCCTAATGGAAAAGGGATACCGCTAGGAATATTATAAGCGTTTGGAATTTGATTTGCAAATGGAGTCTCGACGAATCGGCTTGCAGATGGATTCTGAGAATATGGGGTTTGATTATTAAACATATTTGAGAAATTTCCATGATATTGAGATGACATAGGATTAGAATGTTGATCCATATCTTCGGCTACACCTACTTGTACATTTGGTACATTTGGTACATCTTTAAGGATGTCGTACTCAATATCTCGAGTAAAGGTTTTTTTGTGTATTTCAACATAATAGGTTCTCGCAATTATCATCTACATCAATGTAAACAAACCATAAATAAGATGTGCATAAATAAAACTATGTACAAACAACATATACAACAACTATCTATAATACAAAATAGGATGGGTTTTTGAGCCTTGGACGGTCGGATAACATTTTGAGAGACAAACAAGTGATCCGACCATCCAAGTCTCATCCCAGCAAAAGACATCTTTCGGCTGTGGTGTTTGTAACCTCCTACCATTATGGAGATATTAATAACCCTCATAATTAGTTCTTCATCAATTGAAGAAATAAATGGGCCATTAAAAAAAATGAAAAAAATAAATGTTACATCCATGTTTCAACCATAGAAAAGTAAAAGAAAAAAAAATTATTCTTTTTAAATATACTAAAAGTAATTTTAATTGTAATCATTGAGTAATTTTCATCAACCTGCAAAAAGAAAAAAAAAACATTAGAATTACAGTGTAGAACAATCATTTTCTAGCTCCATAAAATATAACTCACCAATAATTTACTCTTACGTGTAGGCCTGATTTTAATTTTAACAATCAAATAAGCTACTTCATTAACCTGGAAAAAAAAAAAGAAAAAAAAAAGACATTAGAGTTCCAATATAGAAAAATCATTTTCTAGCATCCATAACAAGTTTATTTTCGAATGAGACATTTAACCAATCGAAAAATGAACCCTGTTTTCATCCATATCAATTTTAACATTCCTAGAGAACATTTGAGCATTCTTGATCAAAGATCATGACTATCTTTTCATCATTGCCCGGAATATTTCAATCAAAATCTGCACTACAAACAAAAAAAAGAGGATAAACTAAAACCAAAAGAAGAGCGAAAAAATCAAAAATCCGAATCAACAAATTGAAAAATGGTGTGTACACATATACATGTATAGAAACTAAATGGTGAAACGAACTGTCACAAAAGTTCACGCCATTTACATTATGTATCAATTGATTCCAAAAAGACGAAGAATGAAACTTATGAGCTTCCATGCCATTTACACGCTTACTAAATTAAAGAATGAATGAGTCTCCAGAGTCATGAATGTGAATGTTGATGGCGCATGCGTTTTTCTGTCATTTCTAATTCTATATTCAGAAAGATCCCAAAGTGTACGGTATATATTTTATTTACAGGGAATATATATTTCATGGATGGAATCAAGTTATTTCCTTTTTTTTTTTTTTTTTTGGTGATCCACAACACAAACAATGAGAAAAGAAGCTCAAAAAGGAAACGTTACAAAAAAATTCCATCACAATTGGGGCTAAAATGTAGCACATGCATCAGGTAATTAAGGTATAAAGCTCACCTTTCACCTTCTCTCTTTTGATCAGACCATAAATAAATCTCCTCCTACATATACATATATATATATATATATATATGACCGAAATTGGGCCTGACTTTAATTTGTTCACTTACGTTCCTCCTCTATTTACCCTTTCTTACCCATAAATAAGATAAAACTGTTTATGTTATAAGGTCTGCATGGACGAAACGGCTGCTCCTTTATTATTAGCCCATAATAACCATTAAGAGAAAAAAAACGTCAAAAAAATTGAATGTGTCACTAATTACAAGTTAGCAATGAACATGTATAAATAGAAGAATGTATTTCTTCAACCACACACATTCACTCATTCACTCATTCCCAACTTTTCTTTGGTGAAATTTTTAGCTTAATAGTATCAACATGTCAAACATGATTAGCTGCATCCCCACAAAAACCGTTGCCAAAAACATGTTGCTTTCTGTTCGAGAATGCATGATTGCGATGAAAACAAACTTGCAGTACTCAGGCTTCATGTTGCAAGGAAATGGGAATAGGTCGATTTCATGACGACCAACGAAGTCACTACTTTGGATTTACTAATGATTGACGAAAACATGAGTATGTTGTCAAACATTCTTTTTTTTTTAAAATTAAAATATTAGGCATGCATTCTAATCAATTTTTACATCTTACACAAGGATATACCATGCACGGCATCGTCCCCAAGAAATTGATATGGAAGTTTGAGCCATTGATCCATGAGGGTGGGCTTTATTCACTCTCTAAGTTCAATACTACAATGGAGAAATTCATATTTCGTCCATCAAAGAATTATCATCGGTTATTCTTCAAATAGGATACCGAGGTTGACTGTTTAGTGGGGGATGCCGGAGGCATCCCCTTGCATGTCTTTTCCTTTATTGAATTTGATGACTTGGAATCCAGAATAAACAACATCTATCTTATGGGTACTCATTGTTTTTTACTTTCAGCCATACTCTTACCGAACTTATTGTTGTTTGCTGTATTTGTTCTTTCGATTGTCATTTTAAATGTATGGTGCAATTATCATTTAAATTAGTTGGAAGTGTAATTGAATTTTAAATTATTTGGATGAAAAATATCTAAAGTATTCATAGCGACAAGTTCTCATGAGTCAAATTGAATCTTATGATAATGTGTAGTAATTATTATAACTAGTATCTAACCCGTGCTACGCACCGGGGATGATGGGATCAGCCAATTTAGTGTGGCGGGGCTTCACCCCGCTCCCGTGGGAAAATGCATTAGATTATTTATGAATAATCTTTGATTAGATTGATTTTTTAAATAAATTGTAAACTATGATACCCTTTAGGTATCTAATGATTTGACGATTGAAATTTGGTATGATAAACCTAAATTCATGTATTTGTTTTACCGGCATATATTAAGATAAACCAAATGCATAAATTCATGTATTTGTTTTACCGGCATATATTTAGATAAATTTGGTATGATAAACCTAAATTCATGTATTTGTTTTATCTCAACTGATTTAGTATAAGTATAACATTATCCGAGTTCAACTTAATTTTATCGAGAAGAAAAAATCTCCAACCAATGCATAATATCATGCACTTGTATCCACATGTTTAAGTTTCGAACTCCCAGATAAATAAAGCTAACCCGACAAAACTTGGGCCCAAATAGGAATAGGCACCAAGATTAGGTTGAGGGAAGTCAGTTTGATGGTATGTGCATACATAATACCTTTTACAATATCCGGAAAAAGTCTCCCAAAGATTTTTTAGGTTTCCAATTTGGGGATTGCCCAAAAGAGTCAATCGAGGGGCCAAGTTTCCTCTACTTAAGTTTCCAGGATAATTATCACAATGGGAAGAATAGCCCCAAAAATCCCCAACAGCAAGCACGTCTAAAACATTGGCAGGAACGTCAAGTCAGTATGTGGAGGCGCAAGATTAAGATAATTAACATAAAAAAAGGCCTGCCATAATAAGCTTACCAGGGATGAATTTATTTTTTGGGTCTTCACGGATTTCGCAAGTTGAGGCTTTGCCTGTTAAGTTACCATAAGTATGAGCTCTCAACATTTAATGTCATCTGAAAGGCAAAAAATGGCTTCAGACATAGAGGTGTAAAGATATATAACACTCGTTCTAGAGCTAGTCTGATCTCGAGGAGGGAAGTGAGTTACCGATGACGGCACCTTGCTCATGCACCATCATGCTAAGATCTTTGAGAAATCTCATTTACCTCACCCATCTGGTTCTTCACAGAGAAAACCTCTACCTCCTCCTCGTAAGTTATTTTTAGAGTAACCAAATATATATAAACATGATTGTACCATGTAAATTTCAATTTCTTTTTAGGATACTAATTCCTCCAGGGTAAGACAACAACGGCTACCTTAGTACGATAATTTTCTTGTTATTTACGCAATGTCCACCTCCATCACCAATAAACTATGATGGCATCGAATGCAAACATCATATATCATACGGTGTATGGAATGACAAAAAAGAGTATCGGCTTTGAATATAATCAAGCAAAAAACAAAAGAAGAACTACGATTAGCTATTGGCAAGAAAATTAAGAGAAACTAAGTAAACATCATAACCAGTTTCTCTCATACAATCTCAAAGTTTCATGGAGCAATTCATGAAAGACCTGAAAAATCCATCCATATCAACAGATAAACAGAAGAACTAATATCATTAGCAAATTGCACTATATTGCACTATCTATTTCCGGAACAATCATAGTAGTATGTTACTAAAATCTACAAAGTAACCCCATAGATAAATGACTGATCAAAAATACAAATCAAGCACAAACTTAACTATACATAACTGGTCACAAATTAAAGAGTTAAATATAAAGGAAAATGGTGCAAGAAATTGATGAATAAGCTAAAAGTGTTGCACTTAATGAATTTATCTATATCAAAATAGTAAATGACTAAGAAAATAGAATGAGAATCGCACATTAAAAATCCAAAATATAGTTGATATTAGTACTCAAAACTCAATGTATACCAAAAAGATATACCAATGACTAAGGTTAACCCTATAATTAGAACTTTTGACATACAAAAAGATATACCAATTGTACACTTCAAATTTTAACCCCAAAATACTTAATTTAAAATTCTCGCAGGCTCTTGCAATTAACTGTACGAGGATATCCATGAGATATCATGACTTAATTTAAGCCTAAGTTGTAGTTCAAACAGTTCAATTATAATGCGTTTCGAAAGAGAATTAGCACCGCAATTTGCCTAGCATAGCTATCTAAGTACCCACAAAACTATATACAACACAGGTTTTTTTATCACCGGACCAAACAATATACAATAACCCTCTATGTTAATCATTTATATGTTAAAACATTCAACCAAGAGATAAACAACCAAAAATACCAAAGAGTATACAGTGTACTACACGAACATGCAACGACATTAGTAGTTCAAATTCTGTAACAAATTCTTGTAAATTTTCTAAACCATACAACATAGCTCAAGTGCAGTTTAGAGAATACGAAACTGGCCGTTGATATGTTGTTGCTACTGTTGCTACCCGTAAGTACGTATTTGACGCCTGACCCATGACACCCATTTGCATAAATTTTATGCAACATATCTCGAATATGAGATCTTTTACTCTCTATTTGTTAGTGGTTGACTCAACCTGAGTGCAAAGGCAACCACGACAAAAGAATGATTTCCTGAATTAGTTTTCCAATCCACCACCCATCGTCGTACCAAATGTTTACTTTTACAGTTGGAAGGTTGGGAGATCTTACCAAATTCTGCTCACCATCAGTCAAGAATCTCTTGTACTTCATCCATAAACCCAATATCTCGTTTATATATAATGTGAATTCTCGAACCCCTCCTCGTGCATTAACATTTATGGTTTTATTTCTACTGCAAAAAGTCAGGTCAATTTCAATTCCCAATGAGAAACAACGTTTCATATTGAGAGTAAGTTTTTATTTTTTCCATCATAGTGAAGTATTCTATTCGACTTATATTTCTCAGTAGAAATTAAAAGCATTGATGAACAATAGTTGGGAAGCCTAACCCTTAAATTTCACTAAAATTTATTACATGCAGTAACACGTGTGATACAAATTAAAACATTGCGGGAACATGTTCCCCTATTACTGGTTCTCTTAACTTCGTTGGTCCCTTTAAGTTACTCCAGTCATCTAGACTTTGATGACTCTGATTCTGCGCCTTAGTCAAAGAATAATTTTTAATTTTCTGTGCCCTAAATATCATTGATAACCTTATCAAGACCATAGTTTCATTTATATTTCCTACTCAAATGAAAGTACATCGAGTATCTATATAGGGTCAAACCAAAAAGAGGAGAAACCAAAAACAATCTATATTAAGCCACAAATAAAGCTAGAATGCACGTTCTCGCACTGGCAGCACTGCCCTTAGAATTTCTCTGCATTTTAATAATTTACTTATGAATGGTAACTGAGTCAAGCCTGCAAGTGGGAAAAAATCAACAATTGATTGGTGGATAAAATGAGTGCAAAGACCAAAAATACGATCTAGAAAAAGGTCACATGCATCTTAATTCGTCCATTTCAGAACTGTAAGATTACCTTATTACGACAAAAAGACAGCAAAAAGAACTGAAAGAAAACACAATTTCAGCATAGTGAGCACACAATGCATTAAACACACATTTGGCCTTGTGTGATACTGAGATATTAATTGTGAGTTGGAATAATATTTGAGCACCTGGTAAAAGTGACACTCCCACTTGTGTCATTGGCGTCAACTCTGAACTTTACACATCTAGCTTCCAGAGTTCTTATCAACCAATAACATGCACATGCACACTTAAATTTACATCTTCCGGACTTCTTATCACCAACATCATGCACATTTTACGTCAACGAACAACACATCCAAGTTGGAAGCTTACCGAGTACCCTTCAAATCAACTTAGTGGTAATTATAGGTGAGGTTTACCTGGATCTTCCATGATTTTACCTTCATCAATTTCACAAATCTGGTTGATCACCTTATGCTCGAGGACTGGGTTTTGAGATGTCATGGAAAAGTGCTGCATCACTCAATGTCGGTATCACCAGATATTCCTGAAACTGAAAAAGAGATTTGTGAGATACAACAAAGTAATTGAACAGTGGCCAAAGCATACAAAATCATTTAACAAACTTTTAAATTAAATTGAAATGTATAATGATGGATTTATGATTATTTACATGACACACCAAAACTCTCCATGAATAGAGAAGATGATCTCAAATACAACAAACTGATATATGCAAATCTTCCTTGACAAATAAACTGCTCTATTTTCATATAAGTCATTTTCATTGTTGTCTGATGTTTCCATAACCTAACCATTTCAGTTATCGAGCACGACACTGAGATAATCAAAGAGATTAAACAATCAAAACAATAGTTAGTAAGTGTGAGACCTTTCTTTGTGGGTTTTCGACTTGTTTTCCCTTTCCAGGGTAAGGGAACTATTTTCAACCTCCAAGAATAAAACGTCTCCCTTTCAAAGCCTCATTCGTCATACAAATACAAAAATTTATGTAAGTATGAAATTCGACCATCTCCTTCAAACACTGGTATTTCACTCCCATTGGAATTGTCGTTAGTTTTCAAGAGGATAAAAAAATTGTGGTGTCAAATGAGTAATCTTAATCTTATTACAGATGAATAAGATCAAGGCCCAGACTAAAGAAAGAAAATTACATTTTTTAAGAAGGGTTGCTTTTCTCACTTCACAAAACCAAAAATTCACATGTGTAGTGTGAAAAAACCAAAAATTCTTCCAAGAAAACCATTCATATATCTAACATATTATACTTATGCATATGACACTTCACTGAGATGTCATATAAAGTTTGATTCGTTATTTTCAAAAGTTATAGAGAAATCTGTTTGTGGCTCCACACATGAAATTGTTGCATTTTACTGTAATGGCTGAACTCAGGCAACAGAAGCAT
This sequence comes from Papaver armeniacum, assembly GCA_023531295.1. Taxonomy (NCBI): domain Eukaryota; kingdom Viridiplantae; phylum Streptophyta; class Magnoliopsida; order Ranunculales; family Papaveraceae; genus Papaver; species Papaver armeniacum. The sequence goes on along the minus strand of JAJJWW010017107.1, from coordinate 7,980 downwards.
TTTAGGTTGAAATTGAAGAAAGACATTTATCAATATACTACGAAAGCAAAATATATAAAAAGTAGTTTACCGATCAACATGCAAGAGAATATAAGAAGAATTGAATCACGCAAAAATGTAGATATATGATGTTTTTCACTTGACCAACCAACTCGCGACCTACCCAAATGGCCAAATGACTCGAGTATGAATAAAAACACCATATACTTATCATACCCACTACTCCCTGGCTATGATCAGCATGATCTCATTATCTGTAATATTTTATCGAGAATCCCTAAATATGAAATTATACGTGAGCTTGGACCTGGCGTGTGTGGCCCAGATCATTGACACAATACTTTTCGCAAGTATAGCTGCAACTCTCATTCGTGTTTATGTATAATGTACATATATAATAAATAACACCACTGTTCTCAAGAACAACACACCACATTTTACAAATAACACCACTGTTCTCAAGAACAACACACCACATTTTACAAACGAAACACATTTTAGATAAATAAAGCATGTGATTTATACCTGGAGCACCAAGAAGACACCCGATGGGCATAACACCTCATTGACATTCATATTTGCTGGATCAATCCCCAGTTTGTTACGGTACGACAACGAAACTTGAGATCCAATAGCACGTGGCTTGATTGCACATAATTACTGTGGTTAGATTTTCTCAATAGCCTGTGAAAACAATTTAATTATTTTCTCAATTGTAGAATAATTAGTAGAATAATTAAATTGGAGAATTATAATAAACAGGGAAGCTGAAGGGAACTTAAATTGGAGAATTATCATCACTATACAGTAGGCACATGCCATTTGAATCCGACAACAGAACAATCAAAGATGGGTACCGGTGTTTATTTAAAAAATTTACCTGATATAGATGCTAGCTCTTTATCACTATGTCTCCTTGTCTCTCTACACAACAATAGATAGAAATCCTGAAACTAAACCCTAATCACATCATCAAAATTTTGACTACAATCTCAAGATCGAAAGCAAAGAGGATAAAATCAAATTCATACCTGGTTAAGAGTTCTCGTTGTGTACACTGAGATCGAAAGAGAACGAGGAAAGGGAAAATTTGAATTCAATTTACAGTCAAAACCATTGAATTGACGCCCTAATTTGTTATCTCAATTAAAACCCTTTCAATCAAAACACCTATAATTCAATTTACAGCCTAGAATTCGACATCAATTTACAGTTAAAATAAATAATTTGAATAAATTATCGAAGTTCACCTTAACCGATACTATGTTGTTCTTTGAATTTCACTATTTTTCCTCAAGGGTCAGCCAAGATTTTCCTTCAGGGTCACATTCTTCCCCAGGTTAGCAGCATAATTATGGTAAACCACTAAAAATCCAAGTTATCTCCTCTACAGTTATCATCCTCTCTCAATATTACTGAAACTGGATCATAGCTTCTACGATTTCTTCTCTCCTTTGTTCTTTTGGTGCACAACATACAACGTATTACGGAGTGCTTGATGAACTCTCCTAAAGGAATATCCGCAAGCTCATGTTCAAGACTTGTAGTCTCTTTCAGATATTTTTCCTGCAACACACAAAAAGAGTCATTTCAAACCTTTAAACTACATATTAATGTTCTAGTAAATTTGATTAGATCATTACAATGCATAATATTTGTAGTAGCAGGATTTCCCACACTACACCCCTTACTCGATTTTGCTTAATTAATCCATTGAAAGATGTAAGATCAAGAACATTTATTGATTGAATTCATGAAATGTTTCCATAGGAAAATAGAATTACACTTAGAAATTAAAGCATGCTTAAACTTTCTCTCTCCTAATGACTTGCCTAACAATCCCCGTAGATCTCTCCCTTTCTGAGACTCATTTAGCCCTTTATATAGGGTAATACATAGTGGATGACACTAAGCTACCCTTTATTTTCGGGAATGTCTCATGAAGTGTCGCGGATGCACAAACATTCACTCTCGCGACACTTCTTAACCCTCGCCAGGCTCTCACGTCTTCTTTATATTTTGGCTGTCGTTATTCATTGCGTCGTTTATTTTAGCTCCCCTGCGACTCCTCGCGACATCGGTCGTTCACACGATCCCGCGAGCCTTGTACGTTGCGATATTATGTAGTAGCGGGATTTCCCACACTACACCCCTTACTCGATTTTGCTTAATTAATCCATTAAATTCATGATTAAATTCATTGATTAAATTCATGAAACGTTTTCATAGGAAAATAGAATTACACTTAGAAATTAAAGCATGCTTAAACTTTCTCTCTCCTAATGACTTGCCCAACAATTCCAAAGAGATCTCTCTCTTTCTGGACTCATTTAGCCCTTTATAGGGTAATACATAGTGGATGACAAATAAGCTACCCTTTATTTTCGGGAATGTCTCGCGAAGTGTCGCGGATGCACAAATATTCACTCTGCGACACTTCTTAACCCTCGCCGGGTCTCACGTCTTCTTTATGTTTTGCTGTCGTTATTCATTGCGTCTGTTTGTTTTAGCTCCTGCTGACTCCCTCGCGATGCTGTCGTTTATTAATCTCGCGAACCTTGTTTGTTGCGATATTACGACCCTACATCTTGCCTCTTTTCCTTGAATATTCTTGGACAAGCGATCTTTAAGGAAAAATCTATTATGTGCGATCTTTGATTTTTGTTGATGAAGGAACAGCAAAGAATATTTTCCTTGAAAAGTACGTACTTGCCTCTATTCTTTTGCAAAGTTAGAAGCTTTTTGAGATATATCTGATATCGTCTCTATCTCTCCTCATATTTCTCTGCGAGGGGAAGAGTATCATGAGATTTTTACAATATTGTTTCCTTATTTGTTTATCTTTATCACGCCCCGGTTTTGTACTTTTACACGGATTTTGATTATTAATGTCTTTTCTTGACACGTCTCTTTCTAACCTTATTCTTGACCGTTCATGTCTCTTCGCATTAAAATGACCTCGTTTTTTCTCGAGGATCTTTTTCCCTATATATAGTTTTCTTTTCCCTCCTTTTCATCCTTTAGTTTCTCTCTGCAACTTTTCTTTGACTCTCTCCTTAGCAATTTGCGCTCCTGGCCTCTGCAAATCTTTCTTCGTCCTTTCTAATTGATCCTAACTCTTTAACCTCCCATCCATTCCCATACCGATAATGGCTTCCATTAGTCGTGCATACAAAGCTTCTTTTGATTTAAGTTCAACGAAGTTGCTCGAGAAAGGGTTTCACTCTATCTACTATTCTGATCAAGAATCTTCAATATTCTTTAACGCAAAGTTATTTCGATCATCAATGTGATGATCAAAAGATTATAGTCTCGCTAGGTCAGCTTCTCGCGGGACTTCCCATTCCCTTGTACGATCCTTCGAGATGCCTTTATTTTATGAAATCTTGGCCCATGAAAAAATTCTCTCGAAATTTGTTTATCAATTGAGTGGCGATTGCATTCGCTAATGCTTGAGTTCGCGAATCGTGGTGCGGCAAAGGATCTTTATACCCACACTTGTTAGACACCCCCATTTCGCAGACTTGGAAATAGGCTATTTTGAGAAGTACAACGTAGAGCTTTTTTAGAAAACTATTAGGTGATAAAGATGATTAATGCGAAATCTCGCTGGAGATGTTGCTTCGAAAAGAAGGATAATGTCCCGAGGATAAATTGCTCATGCAGGATATTGATTGGCATCCGGGCAATAATACTACTCCTCGACCGAGGGTCTCTTTCAAGGAGTCAGTGTATGCTCAAGGCGCCGAGGTACACGGTTGAGCCAGAGTGCCCGGGATGGATGAACCTACCCCGGCCATTCTTGGCAAGTCTTGGCATATGTTGCGCTCGCCCAAGAAAACTCCACTTAGGGTGGAGTCTCGTAACCATAAACCCTATAGGTATAAGGGATAAGAGGCTGCGAAAACAATCAAGTTGTTGTTAAGACCGGATGGGAGGAGCTAGTCTTGTATGGCCGATGTTTCGCCTCCTTGAAGGGCAACTCTAGGAGATGATAAGGGCGACGCTCTCCAATAGGGGAGTGTCAAAAGCAGACATAAATGTCATAAGGCTATGTTTTCACAAGAAAATTTAGGCTCGTCATATTTGTGCAATGATCTGAGGGCAATAATACTAACGCGAGGGTAAGGCGAGATCAATGGGTCTTTACACGAAAGTGTACGGGCGTCTGCGATTTGCGTCATGAAGACGGCGATGTCATGGGTTTTATGTTCGAAGGATATTTAGGCCTGTCATATTGTTGCAACTAAAATATCTGCGCAGAGGCAAAAATACTTGTAAAAATGATAAGGCAAGATCAATGGGTCTTTACATCCAAGTGTAAAGACGTCCTGCGATCTTGTCGCGATGAAAGGTGGCGATGGAAGACCTGGCAACTAGGGAGGTCTAACTTGGAAGACCACACAAAAATGATAAGGCAAGGTCAATGGGTCTGCGCAGAAAATGTAAAGGCGGCCTGCGACTTTGTCGCGAGAGAGAAAAATTAAAATCAAATCCACGATTGGGATGGATTTACTTAATAAAAAATTCAATGAAATAACATGCTCGCAAGGTGGTCTTAATTAAGGAAGAAAGAAATATGGAAGTTACTCAATCAAAAGAGTTAAGTCATTCAAACAAAAAAGGAGTTCTAACAAATTACAAAGAGAATTTAACTCTCTACATCCGCATTATCAAATACGAGAGTGGCGAGACTTTTCAACGCCTTTATCGGGTTCCACATCAGCGCTTGATGGATTTTCTTCAGAAACGTTTTCATCATCTTTGTTCTCGCCAGTTGCTGGACTTTCATCAGAAATTTTTCTATTCGGATCTTCATCGACAACTTCCTTATCAGGGAGATCTTCGCAGCTTTCATATTCATAATCACTATCTGGAGCATTGGGAACTTCATCATCACTTACTTCCAAAGGATCGGCGTGAATAGGATCAGAGACTTGGACAGCAAAATATTATTCACAAGAACTTCCGCTTTAAGAGGGAATTGGCGAAGCAATGCCTTTTGACGATTCTTACTATCAATGTCCTTACAATAAGACATATAATCAAATCTTAGCTCTGCCGGTCGCGAGAACGAGCAAGAGACGGGAGAGAAGTCCGTTTTCCTTGCGAATTTTAGAATAATCGGACACGAGGGTGGAGATAGTGGAGCGAAGCTTTCTCTCGAGAGTCTGCATAACAAATACACAAGATCGAGAAAATTCTATGAACATTATTGGCATTTTGGGGTAATAAAGCATTCATGGAATAAATACATAAATTAAGATAGTCAAATAATTTGACTACCTTCCTTTGAGAAGTAAGATGTTGAATTAAGGCTGAAATTATTCCCCAAGCGGTCCATGACATCATCAAATGAATCTCCCACTAAGCCTTTCAATCGAGATCGCAAATTCTTTTCATTGGAAACAAGTATGGAGTTTTTCGATCGCCGAGGTAAGTTGGATTTTTCTAATATGACACATTGTTCTTGGAATTGCTTCGCTTTTACACTCAACGTTATTCTACCCTGAATAAGTTTATCTCTCTCGCGATAATTTCTTAAGTTGGTTTTCAAAGTATGTTTAGCTTGTTCGTGTTCTTCACATAACTTTTGACAAGCATTATACTGTTGCAGTAGCTCGCCATCTTATTCAATGAAGAACGTTTCTCTTGAGAAAGAGTTCATTCTCATCACGATAAAGTTTCCAACTCCAAATTAGTTTTAGTCAAAGCATAAGAGAGCGAGATAAGTCATTACTTAATGAGACTTGCTTTTGCGATAAATCAAAATTCTCTTTAGACAAGTTATTTATTTGATCAAACTTGCATAGGTATGAAGATTATCTAAGAGATTATCTTTGCTCCTCCACATCTCTTTCAACTAACTTCTTTAACGATAGACTCGTCTGATATATCTCCATTATTCAAGCTTTACGGTTTAATACTTTGAGGACGAGCAAGGGTTTGAGTTGTAAAAAAAAAAAAAAAAAAAATGGGGGGATGGCGAGAGCATACCTTTTAATTCTTCATTTTTCTTGTGAAGATTATCACGATCTAGTGAGATGCGAAATTTTTTGATTTTCAAGGTGGAGATTATTGCACTTCACAGCCATAACTTGGAGATCATCCTTCAGCCTATTAATCTCTTGAACTAAAGGTGCTTGCGAGATCCTCTCGGGACCAAGATGCTTACTTAAATCTAAGACATTCGATTTAACGAGGATCAGTAGAAGTCTTTTTATCATTCACGAGATCGAAAGGACCTTAAAGGCCACATCTATCCCCCTCTAAATTTTCCGAAGTTAGGGAATTTGTTCAAACAAAGAAGACGAGTCGTCTTTTGTCAAAGAACCTCATGAGAGGTTTCGAGGAGAGAAGTGATCGGAGAAATAACGGGGACATTGGACGGGAGGAGGTATAATATCATTTGTAGTAGGACAATTGAAAGGAACTTGGTCTATGAGGAGTTGAGGTATAGAAATATTGTCGTTGGTAATATTACCAGGGGAAGGGGGCACAAAATTATCTTGCGAAGATTTCGCAAAGAGAGATGAAGGTGTGAATGAAGGAAATGGAAACGTCGGGAGTAATGAGGTTTGGAGTAGCGAAGCCTTTTGGGAGTATTGCAGTAGTTTTATCATCCTGCGAATGACAAATTAAATAAGAAAAAGCAGAGGCAACAATGCATTATTAATAAAAAAAGAAATGTTTCTCGAGATACCTTGTCACTCCCCATCAGTCTTTTTGAAGCCATAGATTTTGCTCGCGAAGAGGGCTTTTGTTGCGTGAGGGATTCTTGTTGCGAAGTAAGTTTCGGTGGCGAGCCCAAAGAAAGAAAGAGGGGTCCTTCACGGTAAACTTAGTTCTGGATTGGTTCTTGCTAAACAACAATGGCGAAGAGAACTACAAAGTTAATCATACCGTGTGATTTCAACAAGAAAGCTAATTTGATCAACCACAAAATCGACGGATATAGCAAAATTAACAAAACCTGGACGCCATGAGAGTAACAACTGCTAGGGAATAGCAAAAATGGTGAGGAAGACGGAAAGAGACAATAATAATAAACACTTGAACGATGAAGAAGAAGAACACTTGCGACGATGAAAAAGATGAAAAGGAAAAGGAAAATTCTTAACAGGGATGCTCCTATAAATAGAACGAGAAAAAATGTTATGGCTTTGGTTAACATTAAATGCACCGGTAAAGAGGTAAACATAGACACGTGTAACTGGGTCACTACTAAATCCAAGGAAGCCGGATCAAAAGAACTTTAGTAGAATCCAAATATACAACATATTTCCTAATAGTAGAATAGCTTGCGAAATTGATTATTTTCTGTAATTCATGAGGCAAAAACGATACATTGTATGTGTATTACAAAGAAAACTTCGGAACCGCAAAAAGAATAGAGGCAAAGTACGTACTTTTCAAGTCCAGTATTCTTCCGCTCGTTCCTTTATCAACAAAGATCAAAGATTACCACCATTAACAGATTTTCCTTAAAGATCGCTCTTCAAGCAATATTCAAGGAAAAAAAAGATGTAGGATCATAATCGCAACGTACAAGGCTCGCGGGATCGGTGAGCAGCGGTGTCGCGGGAGTCGCGAGGAGCTAAAATAAACGACGCAATGAATAACGACAGGCAAAATATAAAGAAGACGTGAGAGTTTGGCGAGGTTAAGAAGTGTCGCGAGAGTGAATGTTTGTGCATCTGCGACATTCGCGAGACATTCCCGAAAATAAAGGGTAGCTTAGCTGTCATCCACTATGTATTACCCTATATAAAGGGCTAAATAGTCTCGTAAAGGGAGAGATCTACGGGGATTGTTAGGCAAGTCATTAGGAGAGAGAAAGTTTAAGCATGCTTTAATTTCTAAGTGTAATTCTATTTTCCTATGGAAACATTTCATGAATTCAATCAATAAATGTTCTTGATCTTACATCTTTCAATGGATTAATTAAGCAAAATCGAGTAAGGGGTGTAGTGTGGGAAA
>JAJJWW010017106.1:0-67135 GCA_023531295.1 Papaver armeniacum | reverse complement strand
GGTTGTTCTTCTGGGAATATAAATCCGGGTTATCAATTGGTTCCTGTTCACCTTGATTTATCAAAAAAGACGGAACAAAACTCGTAGGTATTTCTGTTGGAGACAGATTTATCTATTACCGTAGACTTTTCTGTGTGATACAAATTTGTTTATTAAAGTCTTCAACTTTGGGTCGTAGCAACTCTTAGTTGTGGGTGAGATCAGCTAAGGGAATCAAGTGCGTAATATCCTGTTGGGATCAGAGACGCAAGGAGCGCAACTGTACCTTGGATCAGTGTGAGATTGATTGGGGTTCAACTACAGTCCAGACCGAAGTTAGTTTGTAGTAGGCTAGTGTCTGTAGCGGCTAATACACTTTGTGTGTTCAATCTGGACTAGGTCCCGGGGTTTTTCTGCATTTGCGGTTTCCTCGTTAACAAAACTTCTGGTGTATGTGTTATTTCTTTTCCGCATTATATTTTGTTATATAATTGAAATATCACAGGTTGTGCATTTGAATCGATTAATTGGGAAATACAACCTTTGGTTGTTGATTAAAATTGATTGATCCTTGAACATTGGTCTTTGGTACCGTTCAAGTGATTTCTCTTGTATTCAATTAGACTCGCAGATTTCTATTTGCTTGAGTAAGTATTGAATCGATAAAGTGAGATATAGCTCTTTGATATACTTTTATTAAGATTGAGTCTGACTGTCTAGTTGATTCTCTTAAAAGTATATTGGAGTTAGTCCATACAGATTGGTAATAGAAATATTGGGTGTGGTTGTTGTACCCCCGCTTTTTCAATTGGTATCAGAGCAGGCAAACACGATAAACCTAATAAGTTTGTTTTTGTTTGATCCTTAAAAATTTCCCTATGGGAAATTTCTTTGGAAAACTTGCTCTCAGCATCTGTAACGCACGCCAGAAATTCTTAAAGATTGTTCAAAGATTATTATGGACAAAACCTCTTGTTTGTCATGATAGTCTCATTACATCTAAGAACTTGGAAAACTTAGATGATGAGAAACAATCTAAAGAAACAAATAAAAAGAAGGGAAGATTGAGAAAACGTTCGTTATACTCAAAGATATGGAATCTCACTAGATTAACTCTTAATCTTTTTGATAAATACTATCGTAATGAATCAATTGACAAGGATCTGTTTAGAGCTTTCGAAAGCGTTTTTAGATTCTTAGAAAAACTTAATTCTGTGAAGTTTAAGAATCGACCCGATAAAAGTTCTTTACATGTAAAACTATGGAATAATGATGTACGGACTAAACACTCTGTCAACACAAGTAGATCCAATGCGGGTTCTCATGTTTTTGACACAGAGTCAAGGAATCAGAAGAATCTTCTTTCTAGTCATATAAAAAGGAAGATAGAAAGATCTGACAACCCTGATTATCATCATTACTTTGATTATATCACTGGGACTGCTCACAAATATCAACCAGAAATGTTGCATGAGGATCTCTCTGCACATCATGACTCTTGCTAACAAGCCTGGCACAACCCCATTTGTATATATCTTGAGATGGGGCAAGAAATGGTTTGATTTGTTTACAGTTGGGTTAAAATGATATCCTTCTTGAATTATCGAATAAGCTTTCTACTGCATCCGGTTCTTCTCACAAATTGTGTTGTCACGGGATGCACAACCTTGATGTGCGAACATCAAAGAAAATCCCACATTCCTTTTGTGGGTCACGGTTCATAAACGGGTCCAAGCCCATTAGTGAGCTTATAAAGAAGAAGTACGCGAACTTTCTTCTTCCTCCCATCAGTCGGCGTCCGTGAACTTTCTAGGTGTTTGAGGGTAAAAACTGATTCTGCTGTTTTTGGTAAATTTGGGTGTGTTGATGAGAAACGAATTCAAACCCTAAACAAATGCACTATACGGGAATACTTTTGAGTTCGAGAGATTAATATGTAAGACTCTGGCCTAAACCAAGAAATGGTCGTTCCAGATTCAATTCGGTCACAAGGTGAAGGAGAAGGGTTGATCTTAGGGAGGGAAGTGAAGAAGGTGTTTGAGATCAGGATGTTGAATTATGAAGGTGTGGCTGTTTTATGACTTGTATCAGAAAAATGGTTTCTGGATACTTGTGTTGATAACACTTGTGTTCTTGTCGAAATAGGATGAAAACCTATTTATACAAGTAATTTGAGCGCAACCCTGATCTCGTAGGAAGTGGAGAAGATTAAGTAGTGGAGTAGTGGGGTTGTGTAAGAGGCGGTGATCGTCACGTGGTCACGCCTTCACCGACTACTCTCATCGTTGTTAACCGTTCGTCCTTTCCCGACACGTTCTCGTAATGGGCGTGTTACACGCCGCACGCTGTAAACCTCCAGACCAATACCCCAGTAAGTATCCCCCAGTTTGTGACGTGTTTGATGTCTTGAGTAAGTGGGTCAAGTCATGGGACTTACCGCAAAGAATAGCATATGGTGCTATTAGGTTAAACAAAAAAGTTGTTTATGAGGCCGATAAAATATCGTAAGTATTCGATGCACGTAGAACATCTCTTTTAAGCAGCTCAAAATAATCGATGTGCATGAAGCATTGTTGTTTTAGAGCTCGATCGAATAAGTCGCGGATTGGGCGTCTTAAAAGAAGAGAACGACCGGACACCTTTTGGCAATCGTTTGGTAGCTCTAGGGATGAGATACTGCTTGGTCGATCACTCCCTATAGGCAAGTGGCGGATGGTAGCCATTCTAAAGTCCTACCGGTTGATCTAAATTAGATCCGGATCGTTCAAATCGGCTGGCCAAGTTGAGTGGTCGAGAGGATTTGCAGCAGTTAGTGACTGCTGTTGAAGCAGCGCAAAGGGCCATCTTTGGGCGATCGTCCGGGATCGGACGGGCTAGCCGTAGCTCAGTCGATCGCTCCTTGCAGGAGGGGGGTGTCCGGTGATCATTTAGGTACCTCATTGATCGCCTAATATTTGATCCAAGATATCCGACCAAGTTAGCGAAGTTGGACGGACGAGATAGTTTTTGCGGCAGATGTTTGCTGCCGTTGACTTAGGGTTTGGAAACCGTGCGGCCAACCCTAGTTTGGTTACACGAACCAAAGCGATGAGCGCTAATTTGAACAGGCCGATCGGCCATGTGTGAAGATGAGCCGCTAGTGAGTATGCTGACATCTCCCGGGACATCTTAAATTAGATCTAAGCTATTCGATTCGGCTGGCAAAAATGGGTGGTTGTGATCAATTTGCGACAGTAGTGTGTTGCCGCAAATTCCAATTAGGGCTTTGAGGCGGCCATATTCACCTTAGTTCGATCAAGAGGTTTGATGCGGGATTGACTTCCCTTGGGAAAGTCGATCGAGTGGAAATAGAGTCGGGCCGGCGGTGAACTCATGTACACCTCCTTGATCGCCTGAAACGCGATCCAAGCCGTCCAACTAGGCTAGCGAAGTTGGACGGTCATGATGTTCCTGAGACCGTTTTGGCCGATCTAGCTCGTTTGAGCTCTTTCCTTCGACAGTGCCCGCCGGTGGTCACTACGGTGATTGCTTAGTTCCGCAAAAGCGATCTAGGTTTGCTGAACCGTATGACCAAATCATGTGGCCGTGATCACTTTTGAGACTGACATTGATAGTCTAGATCTTCCTTAAGTAATTTAAACATGTTCGATCGAGTTATGTTTTAATTAAAAGTGCGTCGATACGAAAATCTCTTTGTCAGAGAACGATGCAGCCTATATGAGTATTTTTTGTGCAATCCCAATACTGGCACTTCGATAGATTCATGCTACCCTGCTGAGAGTGAGCATTGATCGTCATGTCATGTAAATATTGAGAGTTCGGCTGGGAACGTAGCATATGCAAATACTAGGCAAGTCGTGCATTAGTTAATAATGCTGGCAGAAAACAGAATTCACAGAACATTTGGGATTGCTACTACGCGCACCATTTTGGGTGAATTTCATATATATATTTGCTCAATGAGCGATGAGGTTTTTTGCACTCTTCACTTCTTAAATGGCTTTACCCCTTGCATGGTGATAGCGCATTAAACACAAGGTTTACGATTTTATCCCTTGAACTAAAAACCACCATCAACACTAGGGTTCATGATATTCCTCCATTAAATCTTCCTTGGAGGAAAATAAGATAAAGTGGTCAAAGTTCATTCCAAGTAAGTGATTTCCTCTTGTTTCTCTCCAATTTCTAGATCTCATGATGAATTTCAAGGTTTCAAAAAGAACTTCAAAAAGTTTGGGTTCCTCTAGCATGAATCTTCCTTTAGACCAAAATTCTATTAGAATTAGATTTGTCAATGATTCTTGTGCTTATATTTTTGAAAGGATTTCATCTATGGGTTTTATTTTAGAAAAGAAATTGGATTCATCTAGTGGACATAAAGAGGATTTAGTTTGCTTTGAAAAATTCATTCTTGGAAACATCTTTGATGGTCTTGGTCAAGGATTTGATACTCTCACAAGAATTTTCTTTGCCAACATTCATGATGTTGATCTCGAAAAAATGGAATTCAAAACCATGATAAATAGAGAAAGATTTCTTGTTAATAGAGAGTTGATTACCAAAATTCCTTTGGGAAATGTTCATCTACCTAGGCCAAGTGATAAACGACCATCGCATGAAGACATCTCTCTTGGTCTTTGTGGTAAGAAGGTTGCTTGGAATCAAGGGAAATTTCCTACTAATGTTCTTAGTGTGGCCTTGATGGCTTTCGGAAAACTTGGTATCTCTAACCTTTGTCCCTCCACAATTGAGAATTATCGGTGGAGTCGCGAGTTTGCGGAATTGGTTTATTTCCTTGAATTGGGTGTTCCGAGTCTCGATAGTTGTGGTTTAATCATCTTTCAAATGACTTCGATGACTTCACCCAACAAGAAGTTAGGTTACCCTTGCTTGATTAGTCAAATTTTCCGTGAACGTGGTTTTGATTCAATTGGCAATTCTCTTGGGGTTCCCAAACTCGTTCGTCCCTGTACTTTCATACGTATAAGGGAGAATATGTGCAAAAGACATAGAGATGATTCCCTTGACGGTTTTTGCAATCCTACCACCTTGAGTCTTCTTCAAAAAATTCACAAGGGTGTGTGTAAGGTCAATTCAAGGGTGAAGTGCGTGCAAGAACAATTGTCATTGGTTGCGACTAAGTTTCCCGAGCTCAAGGAAGAATTGAACATGATTCAAGCATCTTGGAGTGTTTCCGATGATGAATATGATGAGTAAATTGTGATGTTAGTTGTCTAGTAAATCTTCTGATGAGAATTTTATTTCTTGTTTTTTTTAGAAGAATAACTAGAGTTTGGAATAGCCATTATTGTGATTACATATAGCTATGTCCAACGTTTTCATCTTCATGTTCTTAGGTTTATTTGTTTAAATTCTAAAAAAATTGTTTGGAAGATGATTTTTGCAATATTAATCTTTATGGTTTCATATATTGCAATTTGTTATGGGATATGTGTGTTTGCGTCCGTGAACTATGATTGTCCCATACTTTGTCAAAAGTTAAGTCTTTCATATGTCGATATGCATGTATTGATAAAAGAATGAATGAACTTTTGACATTACAAAAGTGAAAGCCTTTTATGTCATAATTTGATGAAAGAAAGGATAAAACTTTTGTTTACGAGGATTATATCTATTGTATGTCATTGTGCAAATGGTGATGGAAAATAGAATGAATCCTTGTGTTGATGGTGGTTTTTAGTTCAGGGTTAAAATTGTTAAACCCTCGCATTTGATAGGCCGTCATTCTGCAAAGAAACGGAGCCATGTAAAAGTGATGAGTGTTCAACCTCTCCACTGGCGCATTTATTGAGCAACTCAATATTTTCTCATGAAATTTATCCAGAATGGTGCATGTAGCAACAATCCTAGATATTCTGTAAATTTCGACACCCTTCCTATATTATTCAATTAATATAAGTTTCTTTGAATGCTTTCTATGCTATCTTCCCTGGATGAACCCTTAATATTGGTATGGCATGACAATTTGTGTTCACTCACAACAGAGTAGAATGAATTTCCAAGTATCAAGGATAAGGTCCTTGCATAAAAGTATTCAATCGGAAAGCATACTTCTCTCTGGCAATAAATTTAAAGAACTCTGTGTCAACACATATAATTCAATCAGTTTTGTGATAATTCACAAGATTCAGATATTACCCTAACTAATTTGCAAAATTAGGGTTTTGCGCCCTGCGCGGTATATTAAACCTCGCCTGTCGAAATTAAGCCTAGGAGAACTAGGCAATTAATCCTCCATGGATTAGTAGGTGCAAAATCCTACCCACAATTAGAAAACAAGGAATAAAAGGAGCTGCGGAATAGGAGCAGCAACAAAGGGAGGTGTGGCCATGCCATAGGCCAGCCGGCGCCACTTGCAAGTGGCCACACCCCATGTTGCTCAACCAGCCCCTATTTCCCGTCGACCAATCAGGTCGCCTTAAACCCGCAACACGCACATGAGTTGTGGTTGGGCCCATACTTGCCGGCCCTATTTCCCATCGACCAATCAGGTCGCTTTAAATCCGCCACACGCACACTATAAGTGTGGACACGCCCATGCTTGGCCGACCCCTCTTTTTAATCGACCAATCAGGTCGCTCTAAACCTGCCATAGTATCAAAAGAGGCAAAGTTGCGCCAGATGGTCACAATGACAAATTGGCTTTCCAAAGTCGCGCCAATACGCTAATTGGCATGCCAAACATGCCAAATGTTCCATTCCGCTCCGGCATACTAGTGACATGCCGAACATGCCATGCCTCGCCAAAACACTAATTGGCATGCCAAACATGCCAAACGTGCCACTTTGCCACAGAAGCATGCCGAACGTGACAACGTACCATAAATAGCGCGCCAACGTGCTAACCCACTTCTTGTTCGTGGCCAAATGCCATAACATTTTCCAATTAGGGAATTCTAAACATGGCTCTGCCTTAGTGGCATTAGTCGTAACCCTAATTTCCAGTCGTGGCCCAATTACGCTACTTTGGCCCAACAACATGCCACGAGCCTTGTGGGACCCACCAAACCCTAAAAACGACGCCATTCTATAATCACCCGTGGCCATCCTTGCGCCTGTGGTTATTCCCATATTATGGCCTGCCATAATTCCTTTAATGTGGCCATGGCACCAATTGCATAAAGCGCCACCGTGCCGCAACCATGCCACACGCGCTAATTCGATATGCCAAACCCTAATTTAGCTAAAGTTGCCACGCCAACAACGTTAGCAAGTGGACCTTGAGCTAAGAGTCTAACTACTAATATCAACCTAAGAAATTCACAAAACTTAATGCATGAGCCAAGTTACATCTAGGTTGAGCTAATTCTGGTGGCTTGGTGATTAGAATCCGATATCGAGAACTTAAGCCCCAAGTGATACAAGGGATTTAGGGGTTTAGCACTGAGCTATTCCTACGGTTGGTGATAATTTGTGACTAATAACAAGTAGAAAAGAACATAACTTTAATCATTGTTTCGTAACGAAGAAGGATTCCTTGATCTTGTCTCTCTTATTGTTTTCAACTTTCGATTTTAATTGCTTTGTTTATTTTTCTTTTGTTTTTTACACCCCCCCTTTCGTGACAACTTTTACAACTAAGATCTCTTGCTCCTCGTGGAACGAACTTGACTTCCATTATATTATTTTTAATTGAGTGGAAATATTGAATTAATTTGATTGCACCTACGCTAGCAATGATGATTTTAGTTGTTTTTATTTTTCTTTTGCTTTATTCTTGCTTTGTTGGATTCTATTCCGTATCTAACTTGGTTTTTGAATCTTATTTTAGGTATCGGTTTTCCATGTACGGTGGACGAGAGCAAAACAATCAATACGGTTTTCAACCTCAACATTATGACAACTTCCAACCATCCTTAGGATACAATCAAAACCAATCTTTTGGCTATGATCAATTTCCTACAGAACATTATGGATATTCTCATACATATCAACAACCTTATGACGGGTATGTAAGTAGACAATCACAAGGATGGGAGGATAGTGTTTATGATCAGAAATTCTCTAGTTTTGTAGATAAGATGTCTCAAGTATGATTGGGGATCTTCAACAAAAGTTTCAAGAATCACACGAGAAATTCAAAGGAATTCGGAGAAAATATACACGAACAAATTAACCAACCTTTGGAAACTTTTGAATACGCTAGTGTAGATTACTCGAGCCTTGATCTTAATAATGATCAAACACCTATTCAAAGGAAGAGCTTGAGGAAGATGCATTTATTGCTTGGAAAAATTTTCTTAGGGAAAGATGGGAGTCCCAAGTGTATGAATGTTCCGACAATGAGGAAGTTATTCCAACTCCGGATCATAATAACGATCCTTCACCTATTCAAAGGGAGGAGATTGGGTGTGACTTACCTATTGTTGTAAACGAAGTAACACCCGCACAAGAAGATTTTACAATCTATACTGATGAGAATCATTTTAGTGAATGGCCCGATGATGATGAGAATGTTGAAGAGATGATACTAGAGGATGAAACCACATTCATTGATTTTGTGGAAGACCCAATTGAACTTGCTAATGATTATGATGATGCCGAGACTTTGGTTAAGGTAGAAAACCATGGTTGCAAGGTTTAATAGAGGACCACGATATACATGAGGTAAGTAGTTCACTTGAATTTTTTAAGGATGAAGAAGATTCTATAATACAAGAAATTGTGAAAGGTTTGTCTAACCCTTTGCCTATTGATTCTTCTCCTTTACCTCTTATTGGTTTGAATGTATGTGCTTGAAAGTATTTTTGGATGATTTTGTTTCTAAATACCCACCATTGGAAACACTTGATGCTAACACTATGCAGGTTTGCCAAGAGGAATACATGGAAGTTCCCAAATTCTATGTTCTTTATACACTTCCGAGTGTGGAAAAGAATAAGTGTGGGGAAATTTCTATCGGCGATAATTTCACTATTATTTTCTTGTGCTAACATTTGTATGGAGTTATTGTTTGCAAAAATGGGTATTATGGGTGGATCCTCAAATTTTCCGATTGTTAGTATATGGAATGAATCTTGCAAGAGCCAAGTCGGGCCGTCGACTTTAAAACAAGCGCTTAATGGGAGGCAACCCATCGGTTTTGTATTTCTTATCCTTTTGCTTTTTGTTATTTCTTTTTCTTGTTTCTTATCATGTTAAAATTTCCCACCTTGACTTTACTAGGAGGATTCAATTACATTGAGGACAATGTAAGGTTTAAGTGTGGGGGAGTGGTTAAGCATATTTTTAAAACAAAAATTACAAAAAAAATTAAAAAAATTTGAAAAAAAAAAAAAAGTTTTACATAAAAATTCCAACTTTTAAAGATTTTAGAATCACTAGCATACTTCTAGGTATGTTTACATAGAGATTTTAACCGACATAATTGAACTTGGAAATGTTAGAGAATTACATTCGGATTTCTTGTTTGTTTGAGTGTTAAATAATGGATTTAATCATGCCGGTGATGCGAATTTGGTGCGGGAGAAAGGCGTTATTAGAGTTGCTGATCAATCATTAGTGAGACTACCCGTATTCATATCATGAGAGTAACCAGAAATTTTCCATCTACTAAAGAGCTTCTTTTGAGTGTGTGTCACCGTGCGTTAATTCGGGTAGAATGGTGAGCTACCCAACCTCCCACCAATAGAAGCACTACTCTTTGATCTCTTGAGTGCTAATTTTGTCAATCATGAGGGTGACGTCCATAGATGAAAGCCTCCTTCTTGTAGTTGATTTCGTTAGCACCATTCTCTCTCTCGACAACAACGGGTCCATAGAAACACTCTCATCATCAACAAGGAGCGACATCAAAATCTACAAGGAAAGTTGGAAAAGTTTAAGGTTTACAAGCAACGGAACGAGAAAAAGAGCAAATTTCAAATTCAAGTAAAGCAACATACAAATGAGCGGATTTTTACATATATGTTGAAGACTTACAATACAATGAGCATAATTATACATACAAGTATGAAGACTTATTCATGAAAGCGAAGAAAATTAAAAGGTGAGAATTTTTGAAGTTTATGATTTCAAGACGATACAAGTTGTGAAGAATCAAGTGGTAAAATACTTCTCCCCACGGCCATGGTTTATTTTGTATTTAATTTATCTTGTTTTCAAAAAAAAAAAAAAAAAAAAAAAAAAAAAAAAAAAAACAAGAAATATTTGTTTTGTTAATAAGCCGTGGGGAGGAAAATATATAAGGAAGTTTCAAGCGACAAGGATTTTAAGGTAAAAGAGTTAAAAATTGTTAAGGATTTATGAAATTCGAGGGTTTATCATCAATAGTTGAAAACCGAAGACGAAGACCAATGAGATCAAGACGAGGAGCGGAAGACGTTTCTAAGTCAAGTAATTCTCCTAAGGCCTTAAGTTTGATATAGCAATAGGGAAAATGTTGCCAGAGCCATATTTGGGTCTAACACCAATATGCCAAAATAGCTGCCATGGCTACGCCAAGCGCCACTATGCCACGGCTACGTCAGGCGCCACTATGCCACTGGCATGCCGCTATATGCCACTACACCATTGGCATGTGCCAATGACGCCACTGTGCTACCATCAGGTGCCAATAGAATATGGCCATAATCAATGGCCACCCTTTCTCATGAGTTACGATCTCATCCGTCCAAATTCGCCACATAATGGACAGGCCTGTGGCAAGTTTTGGGCGACCAACTAAGACAAGACAAATAGCATCACGTGCTATTCTCCTGTGGCAAGTCCCATTACTTTGAATTGCCACGCATAGCAACCTGCTACATGTTTTCCATGAAAACACTCGAGACATCAAACATGTCACAAACTGGGGGATGCTCATCAGGGTATTGGTCTGGCGGTTTACAACATGCGGCATTGTCAGATGGTGGATTTTCGACAAAGGCTAAAGTCGTGAACCTATAATTATAAGTATTCCTGATCCAGCAATCAGACGAATATTGAGGCTCATGTGTCTTATCGAAAGCATGAAAACTCATGGCACAAGAATCTTGACTGAGAATACTGTCTCTCAGAGTATATATGAATATGTAGTCTCTCAACTGAGGCAACGGCATATCTCATGAATACTAAGCAATTTCAGTAACTACTTCTACATAGAATCGAAAGATTAGACGACTCCTAGACAGCTTGCCTGCTAGTATAGAGCAATAACGTCTTCAGGATGTAACACTGTTTCCCATGACTATATGAAAGAAATATGACGCTTCAAAAAGCTCATAACACTAGATTCCTGAATAATTAATGCTCCTAGACGATCATACTAGTATAGAGCCATTAATTCATTATTCTCAAAATCAATAGATTCATTAATCAATCCCCGAAAAATATTCAATATTTTCATAATATTTTGTTACTTCAATTTATGGTTCTTCCCAAAGAGAATTACATGGGTTAGTAATAAATATTCAATACACGGGCATCTGAGCTACCTTTGAGTAAGCCCCGATCAAAACGGTGCAAGTGTATTTAACAATAATGCACTAACGAGCACCTGAACACACGAATGAGTACTTCAGAATACGACGAGACGATGAACCTATGCAAAATAGGAAGAAAATAATAAATAATAAAATATTAATCAAGGCGCTAGGGGACTGGGCTCACCGGCTGGCCAGTCATGCCGTGACCAGTCCCACGCCAAAATTCTATATTTTATCATATTTTTATTATTTTCCTTGATCTCATGAAAATCCTTTCATTTGAACAAATATCCTTTGTTTTAAGGAAACTCCTCAGTTTCATGGTGTTTCCTTCGTATCAAGGAAATAATATAAAATTGGGAAAGGTGTCACGGGACCGTTTGTGCTAGCTGGCCGGCTATGCTCTAGTCATGGCCGGTCCCACACCTCATGAATCCTCAATATTTTATTATTATTTCCCTAATTTCATAAAAACTCCTTAATCTCATGATATTTCCTTGATCCCATGAAAAATAATATTAAATTAGGGAAACCCGTGGGACCGGGCCATAGCCGGCCGGTCATGCCCTAGCTGGCCCCACACGTCTTATTTTATTATTATTATATTTTTCATGTTTCCTTAATCCCATGAAATTCCTTGATTTCATGATGTTTCCTTCAAATTATGAAAATTCCTTCAAATCATGAAATAATACATAAAATTAGGGAAAACTCACGGGATCGGGCCCTAGCCGGCCAACCATGCCCAAGCCGGTCCCACACGTCCCTTATTTTATTATTATTAATTTTTATGTTTTCCTCATCTCATGGAAACTCCTTGATTTCAACAAAAACTCTTTGGTTTTAACAAACTCCTTGGTTTTATGATATTTCCCTAAAATCATGAAAACATAATAAAATTAGGAAAAATACCATGGGACCGGCCCCTTGGCCATAGTCGGTCCCACACTTTATGATTCCTTTATTATTTTATTTTTTCCTTCATCTCATGAAGTTTTCACGGTCTCAGCAAAAATCCCTGATTTCTCCTTATTTTCTCAAAATGTTGCTCAAACGCACACCAAAAAATATCAAAATTCTCATAACTGAGATACGAACACTTTGGTGACGTGAGCATGTTACCTTGACCGACCAGGGTTGGCTCTTTGGCTTGCAAGAGTCCGGTCCCATGTATTTTGACAATTTTGACCTAATTTGCGCAATTGCACGTATTAGGTCCAAAACTCTTCCAAACAACTTGGAACTTCATAAGACGATCAATATTCGATCCCGTGACTACCTAGGGCCGGTTTCATGACCCCTTGGTCGGTCCCTCACATCTTCATAATTAATTAGGTTTTATTACCTAAGGTTCAGACGAGCATTATTTTAATAAATGATTAAACCAGCATTTAATCATCCTTTTATCAAATCAACTGGTCTTCAGGAGACCTTGATATTTTCTCACGTGAGCATATGGGCGCTACATGGTTGATCCATAATCCCATGTAGCCGGTCCCTCCTTCATTCCGTGGTTAATTTTCAATAAACCATCAGTTAATCATCAATTAATCAAATTAGGGTTTTGAGTCCAAGGTTCATAATTCCGGATTCAAACGCTAATAATTTTACGTTGATCCCGTGATCAACATTTTATTGATCATACTCGGTTCAATTTCCAGTATCTTATTTGGTCATGCTACCAATAATTCATCGAATGAGCAACATTTGCTCAGATGAGCAATATTTGCTCAAACCGAGGAATACTGGTTCAACTATCAATATTCAACAATTCATCGAATGAGCAATATTTGCTCATGTTAGCTTATTCACACATTATATCTCTGTCTCAACAGACATGTTCAATTCATGAGTCTCAGAACATTTCCAAATGACGTTCGACTCAACAAAACAAGGACTCATCATCCCATGAAGTCGGCAACTGACTAACTAAATACACGTCTTCCTTGCAGACTCCACAATCACGCGAGACATCAATCGTGTTACATGGGGGGATATTAACTAGGGTTTTGGTCTGGCGGTTTATGGCATGTGTGTTCATACACATGACGAGAATATGAGCAAGTCGTGCAATCAGTTGAAGGAGTTAACAAAGTAGTGGATGGAAAATCAACCAAGTCTCCGCACGTTGAGCAAATGGTTTTAACACGATTTCCACTTCCCCATTCTTTGATTCCATCAACTGTCACACTTCATGAGATCATGGTTTTTTCAATTCCAGCAATATAAATAAATCTCTGAATCATGATTGAAACAAGGATAATCTCATGTCAAACAGACAACACGATATTAACAATCCAACTCTCAACAGAGCAAATTCAATCATTCAGAACTTATCTTATTTTCAGTATACACAACACACCTACAATCTTCGATCACCATTGATCTCACACATTTCTTAGCTTCCCTCCTACAGACCGACCCATACTCTCTTGTGACTGAATTTACTCTGGAACGGCCATTTTCTTGGTTTAGGCCGGAGTACTATAGATTGATCTCTCGAATTCAAAGCACTCCCTTCTTGCAGTGCATCTGTGTGAGGTTAAGCATTTTTCTCGGTTCATGGAGTCTCCTCCGCGCGATCATTTCCTCAATTCCGTAAAAACCAGTGAATCGTTTTTCCCCATCTACAGGCGTACAACACGCCCATTATAAGAAAGTTTCAGAAAGCAGGGCAGTTAGTGGCGTCAAGAAGTAGTGGGTGTAAACTAACCAGTTTCCTCCATAGTGGGAACGTGGTTTCTGACAGTTACACATAACCCCACTTCTCCATCACTCAATCACTCCTACTTTCTACGAGATCAAGGTGCGTTGAATATGACTTGTATAAATAGGTTTTACCTATTTTCGACCAGACGACAGTTTTGGTTAACAACAACACAAGTATCCAGAAAAACACAAAAAGAACTGATAGCTTACATTCCGCAAGCCAGTTCCAAATTCTGATACAAGTCATAAAATAACTACACCTTCAGAATTAACCACTCTGGTCTCAACACCTTCTTTGCTTCCCTCCCTAAGACCAACCCTTCTCCTTCACTTTGTGACCGAAGCAAGACTGGAACGGCCATTTCTTGGTTTAGGCCAGGATTGTACAGATTGATCTCTCGAATCTAAAGTACTCCCGTGCAGTGCATTTGTTTTAGGTTTAGATTTGTTTCTCATCCACATACCCAAATTTACCAAAACCAGCAGAAATAGTTTTTACCCATAAACAATTGGCGACCACAGTGGGAGATCAATCTTTCGGTTGCGAAGCCAATTTCTCAATTTACATTCCAATCTTCCTAAACTCAAGATGGTGGATCTTAGGTCTAAATTCAATAATTAAACAGAGATCACTTCAATCACCAATCACAACTCTCCGCTTCATGAGTTACCTCGGCCATCCCAAACACTTCCAAAGCCGCTAAGGCTCGAAATCCAATCACCATAGAAGAGTATAGCAAACCGGCTGTAGCAGGAGCCAGCAAATATTCGCTCGGAAAACGCCACCAATTTCAGAGATGGCACAAAAATTGTTGAACGTATCGAACGAGAGCAAAAGGGAATGACCAATACCAATGTACCGTCCGCAAGCGCAGTCAATACATCCCATGGCGTTACATCCTCTAGCACCAGCACCAGCAACACCGGAAGCATCCACGAGAGACTGGAGGAGCTAGAGGAAACCAACCTCCCATTACCATTGTCGATTTAATGGAGAGACAGGAAGTTCTTGCCAAAACTCAGACGGATATGGTCACAACTCAAAGGGAGAGAAAATAATGAACATCCGAATGATTATGTCAAGGGATTCATAATTCGGGCGTTAGATTGTCATGATCCGGATGTGACTGAACATTAATTGGTGGAGTTGTGCATTAATGCTTTCTGGGGACTCTGTTCACAAAACCGTGTAATCTATGATGGAGCATATATTTCCATCCTTCAAACGTGTTGCGTCGGGCAGGCGATTGTATTCAATTAGAGAAGCTACCCCGAAATCCCAGTCTCTCTTGGAAGACTCTGAAAGTTGCAAGGGAAAATCAAACAGAAGAAGCGTATTCATTCACATGAGGAGAAAACACGACTTGCCTACCATCACTATTTGTGTGCCGTCTACCCATCCGCCATATGGTATCAACTCGTTTTTCGAAGTCAAAGGTTAATAGCGCCCTCACTGGAGTTCTCTCCAGAAGCCGCTTCAACGTTCTCTCCAGAAGCTGCTTCAACATTCGCTCCAACAGCCGCTCCGCCTCAACGTTCCATCCAGGATCCGCTTCAATGTTCGCTCTAGAAGCCGCTTCAACGTTCTCTCCAGAAGCCGCTTCAACGTTCGCTCCAGAAGCCGCTTCAACGTTTCTCTCCAGAAGCCGCTTCAACGTTTCTCTCCAGAAGCCGCTTCAACGTTTCTCTCCATAAGCCGCTCCGCTTCAACGTTTTGCTCCAGACGTCGCTTCAAACGTTTCGCTAAGCCGCTCCGCTTCAAAGTTTCTCTCTGCTTCAACGTTCTCTCCCGAAGCCGCCGCTTCACCGAAAATAAAAAAGGAATAAACTCACATACGTGAGTTATCAAAGCCCGCAAATGTTCATCGCCGTGGTCGTCCAAGGTTCGTGCTCGTAGCTGCCGCTCCTTCCTTCCAAGATCCACGGCCTTAGCCACCACTCTTCTCTGCCAAGATTTATGCCCGCAGTCACCACTCCTCCCTCGTCAAGGATCGTGACCGTAGCCATCCAAGCACCAGCCAACTTGTTTTTTTGTTCCCACGAAAACGCAGTCTCTTCTGATCACAGTTGCTGCTCGTTTGTTGATACCATCCAGAGCTTCATCATGGCAAAATCCACTATATATAAAGGTAATCCGAACTTGTACATATTTTAGTTTCCCATGGAGGAAGTAATGGATCCACCAATACGGAGGCAATATTGTGACATCTTTATCATGGTTAACCCACCGACCATACAACCACAAAAACCACACTTGGGGACCGAGGCTTTACACGGAATCTCTTCACTGTTAAAGCTCAGAATACACGGTCAACCAATAAGTCATAGCCACGACAAGGTCATCTACTCTCCAAAGGTGTAGCGTAAGGATTTCATCACCTATCTTTCTGGAAGGCGCCTGCAACACTTTACGAGGCCGCGACGGATCCCAAGCCTACTTAGAGAAAACAACTCCAGTAACTAAAGATAAGTACGACTGGGGACTGCTCATCGTAGTCCATCCCTGACAACAATCAAAGATTCATGAGATAACTCCAGAGACGCGGCTGAAACATTTTTCTTGAAGAAACAGGGGGAGCCACGATTAACAACATAACTCTCTCACTTCTACCTCTTCGTTATCCAGAATATTTTGTCCATGTGATATTCCAAGCATCCCAGCATCGCATCTAAGAGAGTACAATAAGCTTGTATCAAATCCCAGTGGCGTGGATTCAAGGTGATACAATCAAAGTATGCTACACTTTGGGGTTGAAGCTTCCTTCAGGTTTAGAAGTTTAAACGCAATCACCACCTTACCAGCGAATGCAGTAAAAGCACATCTTCCACGAGAAAATAGGCTCAGGATAATTACACATGGGGACTACCAGCATGGGATGCCTTCACTTCCCTCAACCAGGTTATTTTTGATGACAACATCGTCACTTTCGAAGATTTATGAGCCGTAGGAATTTCTCAACATGAAGCCATACACGTGCATCAAATACTCCAAAAGCACGCCGCAGATATATTCACATATTCGACCACTCCATCGGATCTATGACCAGACAGAAGTGTAACTGGGGCCTGCTCATCACATCCCATTCAATACAATAGCCCAAGATTCAGAAGATGGTTTAAAGGATATCGTTTGGAATGAAGGATGTTAGAACCTTATTACACATTCTGGAGAATATCGATGGCACTGTTGGGTGGCTACATGCGCAAAATAGAAAAAACCGCCTACCTTGAGTTTTCTTGGCTCGCCTTGCTGCCGATTATAACTATTGGAGATTGCTTTGTTGTCGTTGACGTCGTTAACAAAGAAAGTCATTCACACCGAGCTAAATGTCCAAGTTTGATCAACTACTCATGGATATTACATTCACAGCTAAGATACGAAGACAAGATGAACTTACCTTGCCGCTAACGATTGGCACGCCTATGATCGAGTTGTTGCAAGCGAACACAAGAAGCAGACGAGCGAATAATAAAAGGGGAGGAAGTTAGCACGCCCTTTTATGTGCATATCACTTTTGGAATTCAATTAGAAGAGGTTTTTCCTTTTGGACCATGCACGTAAGAAGCTGGGCCCGCGGCGCTAACGCTCCATGGTACCAACCTCCATGACCGAACCAGCAGCGCGCCAGCACGAGGAACACCAGCCGCTCAACCTGCAATGCTCCGTGGCCAAACCAGCACCAATGCTCCGTGACGCAAAGCTCCGTGGCCAAACCAGCGCCAATGCTCAGTGACGCAAAGCTCTGTGGCCACACCAGCGCCAATGCTCCGTGACGCAAAGCTCCATGGCCAAACCAACGCCAATGTTCTGTGACACAAAGCTCCGTGTCCAAACCGATGCAAACACTCCATAGCACCAACTCCCTGTGGCCAAGTCAGAAGTACGCCAACACAAGGATCATGGACCACTCATGCCTCTTGCCAAAGGTCATTCGAATTTTTCCTGGCAATCTACGCATGTTTTTCCCTTTTGATTTTATCCTTATCTACTTGTATTCAAGGAATATCACACCATCTCATGCTTACCCCATAAAAATGCCACCAACGTTACATGCTAAACGTGGTCCCCAAAAATTGGGGACTTAATGTTGATGGTTATTTTTAGTTCAAGGTTAAAATTGTAAAACCCTCGCATTTGATATGCCGCCACTCTGCAAAGAAACATAGCCATGTAAAAGTGATGAGTGTTCAACCTCTCCACTGGCGCATTTATTGAGCAACTCAATATTTTCTCATGAAATTTATCCAACCTTCCCCACAGAATGGTGCATGTATCAACAATCCCGGATATTCTCAAATTTCACCGTGATATGACTTTGCCACACAAGAAGCAGCGCCTCTAGTATATTATTTAATTAATATAAGCAACTTTGAATGCTTTTTGTGCTATGTTCCTCGCCTTTAATTTCTTTGACGAAGTCATCCTGAACCCTTAATATTTGTATGGCATGACAATTTGTGTTCACTCATCTCATCTTCGAATTGATCACCTGCTTTGCGGATTTGAACCACAACCCTAACTCCATAACATCTCCTCTCCGATTTACCGAATTCAATCATCCAAAATACCATGAGTAGCACGAATTTCCGACTAAAACCCATCTTATAATTCATCACAATCCCTTCAAAGACATAAAACCCCAATTCATTCTACTACCGATTCAAATTCACATCAACCTAAGTTAGATTTCTTCTTAACTTCAACAAAGAACAGATTCTCATCCTTCACCGAACATCAACAAAACTTGTTCTTCCTCCGATTCATTTGCACCAAGAAGAAATGAAAGAAATGTTGTCTAAAAATAAATGATTCGGCAATCATTAGCATCAATCAAATATTCATCACAAACCATATGCACATTAGAATTATCCATATATTCCTTTATATTGATCAATGTCTCTTCGTAAGATAGTCATACTTTCACGAAGTGTCTATAAAATTGAGACTTTTGTTCAAGAGCATAAGAATCCTCCCATCCTTGTTGTTGTTCACACACATACCACCATAAGGTTGTTGAGGAAACCACAAGGTTCCATGGAATATTGATCATAACCAATGAATTGGGTTTTGATTATACCCATGGAATTGGTAGTTATCATATTGTTTGAGGTCAAACCCGTATCCACGCATGTTTTTCCCTTTTGATTTTATCCTTATCTGTCACCATCTCATGCTTACCCCATAAAAATGCCACTGTTACGTGCTAAACAGGGGACTTAATGTTGATGGTTGTTTTTAGTTCAAGGTTAAAATTGTAAAACCCTCGCATTTGATATGCCGCCACTCTGCAAAGAAACATAGCCATGTAAAAGTGATGAGTGTTCAACCTCTCCACTGGCGCATTTATTGAGCAACTCAATATTTTCTCATGAAATTTATCCAGAATGGTGCATGTATCAACAATCCCGGATATTCTGTAAATTTCGGCACCCTGCCTATATTATTTAATTAATATAAGCAACTTTGAATGCTTTTTGTGCTATGTTCCTCGGCTGAACCCTTAATATTTGTATGGCATGACAATTTGTGTTCACTCACAGCAGAGTAGCACGAATTTCCAAGTGTTAAGGTTAAGGTCCTTGCATACAAGTATTCAATCGGAAAGCATACTGCTCTCTAGCAATAAACTTAAAGAACTTTGTGTCAACACATAGAATTCAATCAGTTTTGTGATAATTCACAAGATTCAGATATTATCCTAACTAATTTGCAAAATCAGGGTTTTTCGCCCTGCGCAGTATATTAGACCGCGCATGTCGAAATTAAGCCTGGGCGAACTAGGCAATTAATCCGCCATGGATTAATAGGTGCAAAATCCTACCCACAATCAGAAAACAAGGAATAAAAGGAGCCGCGGAATATGAGCAGCAACAAAGGGAGGTGTGGCCATGCCATAGGCCAGCCGGCGCCACTTGCAAGTGGCCACACCCCATGTTGCTCAACCGACCCCTATTTCCCGTCGACCAATCAGGTCGCCTTAAACCCTCCACACGCACATGAGTTGTGGCTGGGCCCATACTTGCCGGCCCTATTTCCCACCGACCAATCAGGTCGCTTTAAATACGCAACACACACACTAGAAGTGTGGACACACCCATGCTTGGCCGATCCCTCTTTTAAATCGACCAATCAGGTCGCTCTAAACTTGCCACAGTATCAAAAGAGGCAAAGTTGCGCCAGATGGTCACAATGACAAATTGGCTTTCCAAAGTCGCGTCAATACGCTAATTGGCATGACAAACATGCCAAATGTGCCATTCCGCTCCGGCATACTAGTGACATGCCGAACATCCCATGCCTCGCCAAAACGCTAATTGGCATGCCAAACATGCCAAATGTGCCACTTTGCCACAAAAGCATGCCGAACGTGGCAACGTACCATAATAGAGCGCCAACGTGCTAACCCACTTCTTGTTCATCGCCAAATGCCATAAAATATTCCAATTAGGGAATTCTAAACACGGCTCTGCCTTAGTGGCATTAGTCGTAACCCTAATTCCAGTCGTGGCCCAATTACGCTACTTTGGCCCTACAACATGCCACGAGCCATGTGGGACCCGCCAAACCCTAAAAACGTCGCCATTCTATAATCACCCGTGGCCGTCCTTGCGCCTGTGGTTATTCCCATATTATGGCCTACCATAATTCCTTTAATGTGGCCATGGTACCGATTGCATAAAGCGCCACCGTGCCGCAGCCATGCCACACGCGCAAATTAGGGTTTCGATATGCCAAACCCTAAATTAGCTAAAGTTTCCACGCCAACTAAGTCAAGTAATTTTCATAAGGCCTTAAGTTTGATATAGCAATATGGCCAATTTTGCCAGAGCCATATTTGGGTCTAACACCAATATGCCAAAATAGCTGCCATGGCTACTCCAGGCACCACTATGCCACGGCTACGCCAGGCACCACTATGACACTGGCATGCCGCTATATGCCACTACACCATTGGCATGTGCCAATGATGCCACTGTGCTACCATCATGTGCCAACAGAATGTGGCCATAATCAATGGCCACCCTTTCTCATGAGTTACGATCTCAGCCGTCCAAATTCGCTACATAATTGACAGGCATGTGGCAAGTTTTGGGCGACCAAATAAGACAAGCCAAATAGCATCACGTGCTATTCTCCTGTGGCAAGTCCCCTGAATTTTACTTGCTATACATAGCAACCTACTACATGTTTTCCATGAAAACACTCGAGACATCAAACATGTCACAAACTGGGGGATGCTCATCAGGGTATTGGTCTGGCGGTTTACACCGTGCGGCGTGCAACACGCCCATTATAAGAAAGTGTCAGAAAGCATGGCAGTTAGTGGCGGCAAGAAGTAGTGGGTGTAAACTAACCAGTTTCCTCCATAGTGGGAACGTTGTTTCTGACAGTTACACATAACCCCACTTCTCCATAACTCAATCACTCCTACTTTCTACGAGATCAAGGTGCGTTCAATATGACTTGTATAAATAGGTTTTACCTATTTTCGACCAGACGATAGTTTTGTTTAACAACAACACAAGTATCCAGAAAAAACACAAAAAGAACTGATAGCTTACATTTCGCAAGCCAGTTCCAAATTCTGATACAAGTCATAAAATAGCCACACCTTCAGAATTAACCATTCTGGTCTCAACACCTTCTTCGCTTCCCTCCCTAAGACCAACCCTTCTCCTTCACTTTGTGACCCAAGCAAGACTGGAACGGCCATTTCTTGGTTTAGGCCAGGATTGTACAGATTGTTTTCTCGAATCTAAAGTACTCCCGTGCAATGCATTTGTTTTAGGTTTAGATTTGTTTCTAATCCACACATCCAAATTTACCAAAACCAGCAGAAACAGTTTTTACCCATAAACACCTTGTTTATTCCGTAGTATTGATCTTCCCTGATCCATATTTTATGAATATACTGTGTGGCTCCATAAGTTCTCTTATGTTGAGCATTTTCGATTAGATTAATCATGGGTTGTCTTGTGGTTAATTTAATTGAGTATTATTTGGATTCAAATTCATATTCGTATGTGATTTGTTATGTCCAAAGAAATCCTTATTTTCTTGTGAAAGTAAGGTCGCTTTTGTTGTTCTTTCGGGAATGACGTTTTATGGGGAGGGTTATTAATTGAACTTGTGCTTAATTGCCAAATCTTTATGGGGAGTGCGGCTGTGGAATATTATAGGGGTTATCTTGTAACTTTATAAACTCCTTGATGAAAGCATTTAGCTTCGGCTATATGATTGCATCTAAAAACTTGATATGTACTTGATTTTGGTCATGAAATGTCTCTATGGAAATTTTATTAGGATCCCACTAGTTTTCGTACCTTTGCCAATTTTATTGACAAAAAGGGGGAGAATTAATGTGTAGTTCACACTACAAATACATATGGTTTTCGGATCGTTATGTAAGGGGGAGTGGTTTCCATGTGAGATGGAGTATTGACTAAGGGGGAGTGATACATATCACCATAGTATTGTTGTCGAAGTTGTGATGCAATTGCTGTGTAATAATACTATGACACTATGTAACAATGATTGAGAATTCTTGTTTTCTCATTGTTATGGCTACGGATTTTCAACAACGATGATGCTAAATTTACAACCTTTGAAATCATTGGAGTACTTGGAAGTGACGAAGATTTCGAGTAATGTTGAAGAACCAAGAAGATCAGGCATGTGGAAGAGAAGCTACAAAAGTTTATTTATCTATTTTTGTATTCCATATGTATTGATAGTTTTGTCACTAAAATTGACAAAGGAAGAGATTGTTAGAGAACTGCTCGGTCGAACTCGCATGCGCTGCTATCTCAAGCATGTTTGTCAATATTAGTGATCAAAACTATAAGTCTTGATTTCTAGTCTACTATTAGCTAAATATCGACTAGGATAGAAAGTGTAGTTGTGCTCAAGACTCCATGGCGATCATCATACAAAGACGAAGAACTACTCAAGGAACTTGTGGAACTTCATCGACTAAAAGGTATGTGGAGACTTGAACTTATTTATCACTCAAAATTCTATCTACTCTATCTCCTATCTTGAGACAAAATTCGTTTTGCTATATAGACTATGATTATACACATTTGCTATTTTGGGCCGAGTTTATCTCGCTTATCTATTTCTCAAAATATGTGTTGGTAAGCTTTCTCTTTGTCCAAGTTCATCTTTAGTAGTGACGAAAGTCATATTAAGTTTCAATCACTTGAAAATGGCTTTGACGAAAAATTGTTTGTGAATAACAACTATATAACGTCCTCTAAGAATGTTTCAATAAATGAAATGAGAGTTTAGATTATATAACCATGGAAGGATATAAACATTGTGTGGTAACACATATGTGTGTAAGTCTTTATTCCTTGAACCAAAGCATGCGTACTTTGTTTTGCTCAGAAAACCCAAACTAGAGTCCGCGTTCGTCGGAAGTTCTCATCCCGAGAAATTCTGCTGGAGTTTGTAAAATAAAAACAAACTTATTCTGGGTACTTAAGTCCGCGTACTTAAGTTGGTTATTTTCTAAAAACGATTATTTGTGAACCTAAACTTATATAAACTAAGGAATGCATAATTGCAAACGGTGGCTATAAAGTTCATGAATCGATTCGAGTGAATCAAATCGTTTTTGTTTCAATTGTGTCTATTATAAAGATCTAAGCAATTGAACAACTTTCTAACTAGTTCATTTGAGTCATTTGAACTAGTTATTGGTAAAGAAGAATATGGTTGATATGAAAGTGCTCATATGGCTAACAATTTGGTTAACTACTGTTGAACCAACTAAATGTACATGTTTGGGTACGGTTACACAAACCTAAAAACGTGCATTTCATTTGTGTGTAACAAGCTAAGTTTCGATCTAACGGTTGAAAGATATTAGCTTGAATCTAATCAGGTTTTCATCTAACGGTGAATATTGAATGCTTTGTTACTAAGCTAACATTGATTGCAAACCCTGATTTGAAAGACTATATAAGGGAGAACTCTAGCAACTGGGAAACCTAATCCCCACACCTCCTGTGTGATACTAGTTGTATAAGCTAGAGTCGATTCTCCTTTAACCTTAGGTTTCTATCGAGACCCTATAGGTTAACTACTTGAAGACTTCATTGGGATTGTGAAGCCAGACCGATACTACTTTCTCGTAGTTGTGTGATCTGATCTTGCTGTTTCTATCGTACTAAGTACAATCGTATAGATTGGATTGAGATTGATTTCTCCGATAGGCAAGATATAAAAGAAGTCACAAACATCTTCGTCTCATTGTTTGTGATTCCGCAATATCTTCTTTCGCTAGTCGATTAAGATTATTGTGAGGTGATTGATAATACTAGGATGTTCTTCGGGAATATAAGTCCGGGTTATCAATTTGTTCCTGTTCACCTTGATTTATCAAAACACGGAACAAAACTCGTAAGTATTTCTGTGGGATACATATTTATCTATTACCGTATACTTTTCTGTGTGATACAGATTTGTTTATTAAAGTCTCCGACTTTGGGTCGTAGCAACTCTTAGTTGTGGGTGAGATCAGCTAAGGGAATCAAGTGCGTAGTATCCTGCTAGGATCAGAGACGTAAGGAGCGCAACTATACCTTGGATAAGTGTGAGATTGATTGGGGTTCAACTACAGTCCAGACCGAAGTTAGTTTGTAGTAGGCTAGTGTCTGTAGCGGCTTAATACGGTGTGTGTTCAATTTGGACTAGGTCCCGGGGTTTTTCTGCATTTGCGGTTTCCTCGTTAACAAAACTTCTGGTGTCTGTGTTATTTCTTTTCCGCATTATATTTTGTTATATAATTGAAATATCACAGGTTATGCGTTTGAATCGATCAATTTGGAAATCCAACCTTTGGTTGTTGATTGAAATTGATTGATACTTGAACATTGGTCTTTGGTACCGTTCAAGTGATTTCTCTTGTATTCAATTAGACTCATAGATTTCTATTTTCTTGAGTAAGTATTGAATCGAGAAAGTGAGATATAGCTCTTAAGATTGAGTCTGACTGTCTAGTTAAAATTATATTGGAGTTAGTCCATACATATTGCTAATCGAAATATTGGGTGTGGTTATTGTACCCCGTTTTTTCACATGTTGTCTCCCTTCCTGCTCCAGAGGATCGTGACAAGAACACGACAAAGTATGAGGCTAAACTAAATCCCAAGACGAGGCTCAACCGAAACTCAGCTTTATCCGAAGACGCAAAGTTGTTAGTCGATATGCTACCTCAACACCCGTTCTGTCAGAAAGAAGAGGAACTAGACCTAGGAGTTACAACCAAGTTTCGACGAGCCTCCATCTCAGCTACACCAACGATTATCCAGTATCATTTTCCAATGGGACCTCAATTCACCCAAGTTGGATAAGGAGAATATATTCGCACCTGAACCTATCAAGGGAAAATAAATATGAAGTGATACTCGTGAGGCCAACAATTCGGATAAAACTTCATTACTCGACATGCAATCACAATCAACTACTATCACTGAAGTAAACAGGGGAACGATCCGAGACCACAGCTCCATACCATAAGTTACTCATCCAGAAGCTCGTAGGAGTTCCCGCAATTAAAGCTTCTTCTCTCTAAAAAAACGGATCAACAAGTTGCTTCATGTGTCAAAGTCAGACGTAATGACTGAAGGAAAAGATATGACGATCACTTACGACTTTCTCAGGTCAAAACACGATTATACCGCGTGAAGAAATGTCTAGAAGATTTCTGGAGAACTATCCCATGAACAAAGTCACCACAAATCGATTATTATGATACATTTATAGTTCTGCTAGTCCTAGAAGGCGTAAACTGTTCTCAATTTTGGTTTACCATCTCCCAGAAGAAAGACAGATCCGGATAGATGATTCGGCTATGTAAGTTCGCATGAATCCTGTCAAGACACCTAGTAGAGGTAGAACAACAACTTCATCTTGTCCACAAAGACACATGCGGCATTATCTCGACATGAATCTCCATCGACGTATCCAACCCACAGATTATTGCATGCCTTCTCGTTCGCTTCAAGGGTCTAAATTCATTTTTCAAGCGTCCCAACTCAATGGGAATCCCTAGTCTTATATCAAACTGATGACTAACGAAGAACCATGCTACACACCTTTGCATGACCAACAAGAGTTGACTCTGACATCCAGTTTCCAGATAAATATTTAAAAACAATCAACGCAAGAGTCTCTAAAGATTGGGACACATCGAGACCATTCAACTCCTCAAACCCATATCACAACATATTATTACTTGGGGACTATAAGATTAGAGTTCGGCCTTCAAAATCGTGAAAGGGAATCATCTGTGACTCGATAAATCTCGCATCTCTCGTTAGTATCGTTGAATTCTCCTTTGTCAGCATCTTCTATGTATTCAGCAATTGCAACTATGTCCAGATCCTGACTGAAGATGTGATGGTTCAAATATGGATAGTTTCGTCCCTATAAGATGTTTTAGGGTTTTATATGCGTGCAACATGACTATACCAAGTAAAAGAAGCATTCAAATTATTTTCAACAATGAACACATGCAGGAGACAAACTAGGGTTCGCAATCAGTTTGAATAGGAGTATACAGTTTCCAGTCTACTCGGACGCGGCTCATACTTTAGTCACATAACTCTACGAACTAGGAAAACGGTAGGTAATTCGACAACACACCCTTGATGAGAAATACACGTTTATGTCTCTCCTATCACGTGTTAAAATGGCATGATGTTTCAAAATACGATCTAAGAGATATTATCAAAACACTTGAAGGAATTGTTGTTGAATCTCTGGATTCCCGAGTTCAACTTCACATGTGCTTACTACTGACTAAAGAAGCTCAAAATCTATATTTTTCACTTCTATATGAAAGTTGAGTCTCTTATGTTCGATAGTTGGGGTCAACCGCTGAAATCGGACGTCAAACGAAGTTTCTACAATATCCGGAGTGAAGATCAGGAAAAGAAGGACCTCCTGATCCACTCACACGGCAACAGAGCCATATAGGGTTTGCAAAAATTAATAAATCATGAGGGTCTTCTTCTTTTACAAGATGCGTACAGAAAAGGTCCTGAAAAGGAAAATATCAACCTTGAAGAACAGAGGCCCCTAAATAAAATCTCTTGCTTAATGTTCAGCTGCATCGCTTTGGCCTCTGCATCTCGAGCCGACTATTTAGCATGTTCCATCTCTTCATCTACCGTGTTTCATTCTAGATTAAGAAACTCTCTAAAAATACGAGGACCTGAACTCAACTCACCCCGACGGATCCTGACAGAATTGAGCCTCTCGCAACTACCTCACATTGAAAGTGAAGATTCTCACGAGATTTCACCAAGCTTCCAAGGTTTACAAGATCATCAGAAGCAAGACCGTTCAGATTTATCATTCTCATGATATAATCCATCGGTAAGTGTTTCATCCGAAGTCAAGATATGGGTTCTATGAAATTACCCTCATGCCGGTCAGTTGTCTATGCACCCGAATCTCTTCCTAAAATCCCTTTGAAATTGTTGAAGCCCGCCTCATCCGCATTCTGCCAAGATCTAACTCGTTCTCACCATGAAGAGGACTCTACAAATAAAGAGAAGATCTGATAAGGCTGCAAAGTTCAAACTACATAAGTTAAAATCAAGGGAGAAACAACAAATGAATATGGTTTGATTTACATGAATATCGGTCTTTTCCCCTAAAACCTTGTCCCCATACATCCCCTTCAAGCCTTGTCCTCTCCTAATCTCTTCAAACCTTGTCCTCTCCTAATCTCTTCAAGCCTTGTCTTCTCCTAATCCCTTCAACCCTAACCTCATGCCTAGAGTCTTATCCTTATCAAGGAATCCATATCACATCTCATGGGATACTCACATATTTGTTTGGGTTCACACTTTCCATAAAGAATCAAGAGAAGACATGCTTTTTCGTAACTAAGGGTAAAAACGTATAAGCACGCCATGGACGAGTTTTGTCTCAAGGGGATCAAATTCACGACCTATAATAAGCTAGGGAAGGTTAATTAGGTCATAAAACTCCAAGAGGTCGTTTCCTAAGAGTCTCAATGCATAAAGAGTTCAAACGCAACAAGGACTCCTTTCAAAAGCAGACATCCGCACGTTCCAGCGCAAAGACTCGAAAACTTATGACAATTCATAGGGAATTTCTGGGTACTTTCTGAAGCAAATGTGTTCCTCTATGTCTTCCCAACGACATACCAAAAGGGCGCTTCTAACAGATAAACGAGCTAGGAGATGTGGTCCCAACACCGAAGTAAGTGAAATTTGAAAACTCCTGAATTTTTATATAAGATTTCTGAAGTCAAAAGTATGCATGGATTTGATTGACCAAACGAACTCGGAATCGAGCCATTCTTTTTGTGTTAGAAAGCCTATCTCATTTTATTTCAAAGTTGGGGTTGGGGACTCAAATCGGAGTCCATATAAAGATTTTACATCCATTCTCTCTAAGTGTCTCAAATCTGAAGTTATGAAGAACACCTAAACGAAGAGAATCCTTGACAAATATGACTACTTATATTCATTCAATGGTCAAAGGAATATGAATATATGATCAAGGAGGTATAAAGATCAAGACTTACCGAAGATGAATCAATGGGGAACGAAGGATGGGTATCTACATCAGTAAACTCAAGATGATAAGTACTTCTTCTAACTTCTATGTCATCAGTTTGAAGAGTAGTATCGTTTTGAAAGAAGAACAAAGCTACCATTGAAGCAAAAGAAGATGTGATCATTCAGAAACATTCATGCCATGTTTGGAATTCTGGGATCAAGAGTTAATTGCAAGCATTAAGTATAATGAACGGGTTTATTGTAAAACTAATTTTACTTCAAGCAGAAAGAGGAATATGACTCCACAAGGAAACCCAAGCCACCTAGTTGTCCAAATTAAGCCAAAAAAGTTTTTTACTCTCTCTTCATGTGTGGTCAGCCTCACGTGATGGGTTCCACTCGGATCTTTTCTCTCCCTCATGAGCACAAGAGCAGACAGAATTATGGTTTTGACAAACATAATCCTGATTTGATTCTTTTCTCAATATTCCTAAAAAGAGGATTTTATCAAAAGAGCTAGGAAAGTCTTCAAGTACTCACATCCATGACTCTATAAAAAGGTCACTCAAAGCCTTTCCAGATTATGAAGGCATCAGAAACGCTACATATAAAGGCTTTAAAATTTTTGAAGAAAACAAAAGAAGTTTGACTCGAATCAGGAAACTAACTTCCAAAAAGAGTCCATGACGTGTTATACTTGTTTCTATCCTTACCCAAGTAAATCACAATTCATGCCGAAGTTTCTCCACATCTTGAACGCAGACTTATCAAGAAAAAAGGCAGAAGTAAACACAGAAGTGCCCCTAATTCGATATTTTGGCTATTTTGAAGAAAATGGGATTTGGCCAAGAGAAGTGATCAAGTTCTTATCCAATCATGGAAACACACCCATACACACAGTTTTCAAGTTTGCTCAGCCTCCAATGTGTCCAACTAGATTTCAAGCCAAGCAAGGAAAGGAGTTTTAAGAGAAGGCAAAGGAATTCAACTTAAACAAGGAATTCTACTATGAATAAAATTCGTGGAATATACTGGACCGGTTTCTAAACCTAGAAAACTTCCAAAATACTTGTCTTTTCAATTTGATTCCAAAAAGGGAAGCCCTGAAGCAAAAGGGAAAAGCAATTAGAGTTGAAAGAGGAAATCAAAGGAATTTGGCTCAAATAAGGAAACCAAGGTCTTTTGTCCTTCCAAAACTCCTCCAAGCCGTGACTAAGACTTTATCACGTGTGAGAATGGTCTCCTAGGCCAGTGGGACGTGATGTATTCTCTCGGGATTTTTTCAGAGGGATCAAAGTCGAAGAGAATTAGGATTTTGACGAAAAAAAGCCCTAATTTCAAGAATTTTGTGGGAAAAGGGATTTATTCTAAAAGAGAGGAGACCGAGTCTCTCCCATTATCTTAGATAGTTCTATAATCCTATCTGAATCCCTTTTAGATCATTACTCTTCAACGAAAACGAGCTCATAAGGAATTTTGACCAAAATACCCTTATATTGCGATTTTGAGTATTTTCAAAGAAGATAGTCTTGATACAGCTAGGGACTGACCAAGCTCTCATTTATTCATTCCAAAGGCCTCATACACGTGAATATTGAGTTCTATAAGTGTTCGAAGAAGGACGGAATTGAAACGGAAAAGCATAATTTCAGAGAAAATAAAGGGAATCTGGCTCGAAACAGGGAATTCGGGTTCATGATTTCCAAAACCGGGATCAGAGACGCGCCAATCCCTCTTTCAAGACGTGACTATGCTTAGGGAGGCTCCATATCTCTTTCATGCCAAAGAAAAATCAGGCTCATATTGGTTTTTGATGAAAATACCCTTGGTTTCAAAGATAGGTATTTTCTCTCAGAAAAGGGGTGTCGATTGGTACAAGGAATTGAACAAGTTCTCAACGTGCAAGGTGCTGACCCCACAAAAAATATGCACGCCTACCAAGCCTATTCGAGCATCTCCGGAGTGTCTGAAGGAGTTAGACGCAGACAAAAGAGAAATTAGGGTTTAGGTGAAGTACAAGCTTGAATTCATAATTTGCCTGAGATAGGGATTCCGAAACTTCAAAAGGTAAGTGAATGTATTTGCTCACGGCTCTTAACCAACATCAAGGCCATCCAGGAAACCGTTTAGAAACTCTCTATTCCCCATATACCCGCTGTACAAATTCAGAAACTCAAGGATGCACAAAGAGAGAAAATTAGGGTTTTGGCCGAATAAACCCTAATTAACGAATTCTATTCTTCCAAGACGGAAATTTTGTCCCATAAAGACTTCATTATCATGTCATTGACGTTCAACACAAAGTCCCAGGGAATTCCAAGGTCCATAATCGATTTCAAGATCAAAGTCGTTATGATCGAAGGCTAAACATCAATTCGGGGATTCTGCAAGTCTAAAAGGATAAATGAATTGTAATTGCATACGAATGATTTTTTACCATATGTATACTCATCATAGAACAATCAAGGTTCTACTCTGAGTAGGGGACTTAATGTAGATGGTGAAATTTGGATAAAGGGCAAAAGTGTCATTTCAAGCCTATAGACAGAATTCAACTTTCACGGGAGAGATTAAGCCATTGGTCCTCAAGGCATCCTTAGCCATGATTTCTAGTATACGTCCCCGCGAGACACTGTTGGTCGTGATGCCGTGATTCCTAGCGTACATCCTCAACGAGATACTGCTGGTCACGTAGGTTCTGTAGAGCGTAAAACGTCCCCGGTAGACTTATGAACCTGAACAACCACAATTCCATCATGTTTTCGCGAGACGCATCTGATTGTGATGCCATGATTCCTAGTATACGTCCTCAAAGAGATGTTGTTGGTCATGTAGGCTCTGTAGATGCATTAATACGTCCCCGACGGACTTATGACCCAGAGCGGATATTTGCATATCTCCTGTAAGCACGACTCACCCCATTTGAGATCAAAGACTGATTCCTAGTACATCATCGCGAGATACACTGGTCATGTCTGCTCTAGGCTCTGAATCGACTTACTGAGGTTTC
Source organism: Papaver armeniacum (assembly GCA_023531295.1). Lineage (NCBI taxonomy): Eukaryota > Viridiplantae > Streptophyta > Magnoliopsida > Ranunculales > Papaveraceae > Papaver > Papaver armeniacum. The sequence goes on along the minus strand of JAJJWW010017106.1, from coordinate 35,464 downwards.
CGGATAACTCCTAGGACATCCCTGCGAGATACGCTGGTTATTCTACTTTTGAGCCTTTTCAACAGACTCTTAGAACATCCTTTCGAGATACACTGGTCTTGTTGGCTCATCAAATGGACACACAATTAATCAATGCCATCACACATCTCCTTCATTTGAGTTGCTCGACACATACGGTTGTTTTCGGGGTGAAGGTGAAACTAGCATATTTTGAGAAATAATGAACCACACAATTGAATGCCTCGGCGATTAAGTGTCCACATATAGGCATGCTCATCCAATAATCCGATGACATCGGATGGACCCCATGAAGACGACGTTGATACCTAACAAATTGCTCATTGAGACTACCCTCCCCATCGCACAACATTGTCTTGTAAAAGGCCGGATTCTCCTTTAGTTTGGACAACAACCTTTGCCTTATATGAGTGATTGCACACCCATTATTTCGCTTCCCACCTTCGATGAAAGGCCCAAGTTGTTGATTGACAACATGAAAACTACAATTACCATCCGGAGGAACGTCGTCGGTGGAAATAACGTATTATCTAATGTATATAGGTATCTTTATTTGGAGCCTAAACCTTCACGTCTAGGGAAGATGGTTGGATGGTGCACATTGGAGACTTAAGCTTCATGTCGACGGAAGATGGTTGGCTTGGTTGTGATGGACACATCATACCTTTTTTCTTCAAATATCGCTCACTTGTTTCGCATTTCTCCTCACTACTCCTACCCCGTTTGTTGGTTTTCTCCAAGTACATTGCCGCGGTATACTCATGGTCCGAAGGATCTCTAGTAAATGGGGTTTTCTCACTTTTCTTCTTACGTAACACCTTTGCATATTCTCTTAGTTGCTTTTTAGTTTCTTTTTTGCTTGGTCTACCTTTGCGTTTGCCTTTTGACGGTTCATAAACATTCTCCGAAGTTTGTGGATATATGATTTTCCTCATGTTATCCCAAAATATTTGTTTTTGGAGCTTGTTCATGCCACGATACATCTCTAGTACGGTTCTACCCATTTCGTTATCACCAAACTCTTCCCCAGCTTCTTCTCCCTTTGGAGGAGGGATGAAACTAAGATGCTTCCAAAATGGATCAATTTCGCTTAAAGGGATTATGCCATGCTCGTAGTTGATTATCATATGGCGACAAGGTAGTCCCATAGACTTCTTCATGTTACATACACACACCTCATCCGCCTTGTCTTACCACTTCTCAATCAACTCGAATTCTATAATCAACAACTTCATACATTGCCGAGATACGTTGTAATGGATTCCCTTGAACAATGGGTTGTCGGCATATTTTCCGTTCATTTTGAATATACAGCTTTTTTGGAACTTCTCTTTAATTCTATCAATGTCGCGCTTGAAGTAATTTTCCATAGCATTCCACACGGTTACGAAATTTTCAACACACCCCAAGAGATTCTTCTTCAACCGATGGTGAGCCGACTCTACTAAACTTGTCTCTTGATTTCCCAAGTGTTTATATTGGTTAGTATAAGCATTAACAAACCTCTCTTTGTATGGTTCCAACTATTGGCGAAGAACATACGACACAACACCGGGGTAATCAGGAGTATCCCAATGGGTGATGAACTCCGCAAGATTTAGATGATACTCTTCCTCGGTAAGAGACCAACACAATGATTCCTATCACCGTTGAAAGCAACCCATTTAGCGTAATTCGCTTCGTATTGTTTTTCAACTTCCTCTTTTGCATCCGCTCGTTCATGTTCCGGTAGCATCTTAATCTCTTCATATCCTTTTTTCTTGGGTGGACAAATTATTGGCTTGCACCTATTTATCAAATTACACCATATATGGAACGTACAAAGCATATTGTGTGCTAATGGAAACACTACTTCTATTGCATTCATCAATGCGACATCATTATCGGTCACTATAACCCCGGGAATATCATCACCTCGGAATATTTCCTTAACTTGTTTTAGTGCCCAAATATAACTAGGTTCTTGCTCATCTCTTAAGAAACAAAATGCCACGGTAAACGGTGACTTCATCGAAGTACGTCAAACAATATTCAATAATGGCATCTCGTACTTGTTCGTCTTATAAGTGCAATCCATTATTAGAACTTCATGAAAGCATTGAGCCAATTGAACACTCGTCGGATGCGCAATAAAGAGTGGTGTTATCTCTCCTTCCGAATCCACATCCTTTTGAACCGCGTAGTTTTTCTCTTGGGCCAAAAAAAATAATTGTTGCATTACTTGTCTATCTCTCCATTCCTTCCTTATAATTGTCTCAATTGCATTTTAAATTGTGGACAAAGATGAGTGGTTATCCTTGTTATCCACCTTTAGTATTTGGAGCATTTGAACCGGTGAAATACCCATTGTCCTCATTTTAGCTACCTTGTACATCTCTTTAGGAGTTAGCTTTGCCGCCATGAAATGTCCTTCAAGATGCTCCGGACGAGGATGATTATGACAACCTTGCATAACCTTGTAGAGAACCCATCCACCCAAATCTTCGTTGTAATTAAATGCAAGCTTGAATGGGCATTTCTTCTTTGAGAAAGTTTTTTTCTTCCTATTTGTCTTTCCTTTATAAACATAACCATTCCTCTTGTGGATTTTATCGGGATCACCACTTCTCTCACAAACCATTTCAAAGCGAGTTTTGCTTTCTCTCCCATTCAATACTAATACGCATGTCTTTTTGTGCATGTTGTCTATCCCAACTCTTTGCATCTTCCGGATTTTTGAATACCAAGTCATTCATGTAGTGATGGGATGTGTCATCGTACAAAATACCAACTGGGGAAGGTTGGTTTTCCATTGGTTCTATTGGATCACATGGAACCTACAAGTAATATCACAACGTCAATACCATAAACAATTAACACTTACAAGTTCGGTAATGTAAATTGTTTTATCGACCCTACCGAACACAAAGTTCGGTTATGTAGTTTCCATAAATAAATTGGGGCCTTACCGAACTCGATCTTTAGATTTTCTATGTAAAAGTTCGGCCATGAAACTGAAAAACTCGACTAAACCGAACTCAAGGGTTCTGTTAGAAACGTTGTATGTATATATTCTGCGATCTTCCCGAACACAAAGTTCGGTAACAAAAGTGTTGATATCGACTAAACCGAACTATGCACTGTAAACTCTATAAAAATGGTTCGGTTACATTTTCTGGAAAAACATAACCGAACTCTAAAAAACCACCATTAACATGTAGTTCGGTTACCTGTGTCTACTAAATTTTGTAACCGAACTACACATTCAGAAAGGTTCGTTTACCTATGCTGCTAAATTTGGTAACCAAACTAGGTTGACCTAACCGAATTCTTTCTATAAATTTTGAGTTTGGCCAATTTTTTGCACAATTCAAGCTACATTAACTAAATATGAGGCATACCTGAGTACCCATAACTTCATCTTCAGGTTGTGGCTGATAAAATCCATCATTTGGTTCGTTAGCTTGAGTTTGGGGCAAAAAGCTTTCATCATCTAACAAATAACTCATTTCCGGATCATTAGAAGTATTGACAAATACACTATGAGGTGAAGGGGGTTCTGATTCTGAGGATGACGTATCATCACATGAATCACCCAAATCATAATTACTAAACTCAAAAAATGATTTTTTGGGTTCACCCATCTTCTTCTTCCTATTTCCTTCTTCTTCTTCTTATCTCTCAATAATAATGTTGTAACAAAACAATCCCACTAATATAACTCACTAATCACTAATCATAACTAATCAGTTATTAATCATTACACTAACACTAATTAATCATCACACTAACTAAGTTTATCATCAAGGGTAAAGTAGGTATTAAAAAAATCAGATAAGGGGTGATTGAAAATTACTACCAATATCCACCCAAAAAACACAAGAGTAGTCCCCCATTTTTTGAGTAGTCCCCAAAAAACGGTTCCAAAAAATATACTCAGTACTCACCGTCTATCCTCTTTTTTTTTGTTTTTGTTAAGCTAGTAGTAGCCACCAGTAGGCTACTCCAAGAGCCCATGTACCACTTTTATAGGAAAAATTTAAAACACTTGATTATGATCAGTGTAGTCAAAATCGCTCTCCAAGGCCGATTACTCGCTGAGTAATCGCTATAGGCTATATGACCGAGGCGATTTTCGAGTAATCGCTACAGGCTATATGACCGAGACTGACTTTTGAGCAAAACGAGTTAACGATTTTTCCAAGTTGGACTTGCATGCACTAAAATTAGAAAAGAAAATTTCCGTAACCCCTCAGATGAGAGTTATAAAATTGAAAAACCTCTAAATACGTTCAATATAACCGTATTACACACTTAATTACACGATGGTATAAAATTTTTCATTTTAATTAGGTAAAAATCATGACTAATGAGCAGCAATATATAAGTTATTAATAATAGATTCTGAATATTAGACCGAGTTTTGGCGATTTCCAAGTCCAAACCAATGTAGTTAATATCGGATATCGGTTTATATCGGCCAGGAAGGATACACTGGTACGACTTTATATCGGGGATATTATCGTTCAAATATCGTTATAATATCGATTCCATATTTAAAGACTATAATTTTATAGCTGCCATCAAATGATAAAACAATAGAAGAATCCATAAGCACAACCTAAAACAGAAATAAAACAATTTAAATCAATAACTATGGGTATTCACAAAGTGCTCTTTCTTTGGAATTCAAATCAGGTAACTACAGATCATTATCATTAACATTGGCACCTAAACGGCACCTACAAAATCAAATCTAATGTGTCACCACCGCATACAGTGTCATTAAAACACAACCGTAGCAATCGAATCCAGGTCTGTCTCCTATTCATTCAAGATCATATGAAGCTAAACAATAACTAAATGGTAATACTAATTTGATCCTATTTGTATCATCTACAAAATCCACCTTTAGAGATAAAAGAGGAAAAAAATTGATGGCTAAAATACCCAAATTTTTGTTTAAAGAACTTGTTTTTGTATGTAAAATGTCCCCTGCAATCATAACATCTAACAAGATGGCCTTTCCTATCTAGAGTTTCACAACAAAAATCACAATCAAAGCAAAAAATGAGAGTAATTATCACAAGATTCAAAACCCTAACCTTTTGTTGGCCAATAATCTCTGAAATTCAGATCAAGAAGATCAATAACCAAAAATTCCTTCCTTATATTGGATTCTCACTCATGATATTGAGAAAAAAGAACATTATTTGTTGAATTTTCACGATCTGTTTCTTCCACTTAAGCTCTCTTCTCCTTTCACTTCTGTTTTTCGGCTGAAGTGAAAATGAGTTTTAGGGATTTATCGAATACCCATCTTTGAAAACCAAAAATACCCTTAATCTTAACAGAAAAGGACTACTTTAACAAATACCGGTTTTTCGTCGAAATGTCGTACCGATTCGTATCGGCCGATATTATCGTAGGAATACCGTATCGCCGATATTGTGGTTATCGTATCCTCTGGTACCGATATCCGAAATTTCCCAGATATATCGGCCGTATTGGCCGATATTGACTACATTGGTCTGAACTTGTTGCTCCTCGTTCCAAGTTCCCAACCGAGTAGGACCGAGGAACGATTTCGGCTACTTTGATTATGATAACAAAACTGCACCAAAATGGTCTAAAATGTCAATTCCGTACCGACCACGCAACTGCAGTAGGAGCAAGCAGCAACATCTAGAGGTGTATATTGGGTTGTGCCAGCACGAGCACAGCCCATCCCAGCACGCTAAAATCTGAGCCCAGCCCAGCACAGCACGTGATTCAGCCCAGCACGTTAGTTTCATGGGATGTGCTGGGTTAGCCTAATCGGCACAGTAGCACGGCACATCACGCGGCACGGATAAGCACGTGGCCCAGCCCAGCACAACACGTTAAGAAAGCACGTCATAGCATGCACAAGTATACCATATAACAAGGCATAATACATCACATTTTGTGTATATTTCACAAAAGAGTCACTATTCTAGCTTGTTTTTGACATTTTATGTTGGCTTATTTTTATAACAACACATATAATACCTAAATATTTGGAAAATATATTCCAATATCGTTGTTATAATGTCGTTACCTATATTTGACTAGAACATTAATTTACATGACAATGATTCAATTTTATATTTGATAGGCTATTTCTTTTTATTGAATAAACTTGTTAATTTTACTTGAAATAATTTCAAATGATATGTTGTCTATTTAAATTCTCGTGATAATGTCTGACTTAATGTATACATTAAGTGATTTCAAATTGTTTATAACACGTGTGCCAACACGGCACAACACGGCACAACACGTTTATTCGTGTGATGTGCCCGTGGGTTGTGTTGTGCTTAGCTTTTGACTAGTAAAGCACAGCACGGCACAACACGTTTAAATCGTTGGCACAACACAACACGGCACATGGCACGTGAAGCACGCGACATCGTGTGCCGGGCCGGCACGTTTTACACCACTAGCAACATCCTCTGCGTATGCAAGAATATCCCGCACACCATAAGCTGATTTAGATGGGACCGTTTACTTGCTCATTTTGGCAATCGCTACGCAATAGGACTGTTGGAGCTCCACCATTATGCCAATTACTATCTAATTGGTGTATCATTCTCGAGAAGGCCATGGTGACCTTTTTGGACAGGCCTTATTTCGTCAATGGAAATTTGTTTGGTTTTTTATTTTTTTGAAGCATACAAAATCTGTTTGGTGTTTCAAATTTCGATCATGATCTGGTTAAATTAGAATGGTTGTTGACACACAAATTTTAGACAGCTTTTAGCTAAAAGTTTGACGCATTAGCATTGTCCTTCCGTACCTACTTGTACTGTTGTTGTTTTTTGCAGACTCATAAGTGAAACAACAAAACAATAGAAATTCATGATATTAGAATAGAAATACATAGCATATAATTACATAAAAGAGGCTTCATCATCGAAGGATGTCAACGTAACTCGGCAAATAGGGCATGTTTTCGAGTAATTAGATTCTAACCATTGTCGGATGCAATTGAGATGGAAAGACTGTTTACACCTCGTACACATTTTGTTACCATTATCACCATTCTCTAGTCTTAAATCCTCCAAACATATAGGGCAGCAATGCAACCCATCTACCAGCACTGGATCTCTATAATCAGAAGGTGGAGCTCTTTGTTGAGTATTCCTCAAAAAATTTGATTCCACATTGCAGTTACTACTAGTTCTTCTACTGTATGGCTGCTCGATATTATCATTCACAGTCATAACAACCTCGTGTTGATAAGCATGTGGAGCTCTCCGCACCTCATATGGTCGATACGGAGGCATAATTTGTTGTTGTACTCTTGGTAAAGGAGCTGGTTCCTCTCGCTGGCCAAATAAAATACGATACAAGCTAATTAAAAGATGATACAAGCTGCCAAGAATTCTACAGATGAAACGGCATATACTGGAGATACAGAACAGCACAACGCCGAGTATAAGCACCACATACGGCATCCACATATGGACCGAAAACAGCATGATAACCCCAAGAACTATAAAGAGAGAATTATGAGGCGACATGTTTATTTTGAAATTCCACAATTACGTTTAGATAGAGACTTTTATGCGCAGAGATTATTCTTTGCTGCAGTTGCACAACCAAAACTTGAAGGGAAGACTATATAAACATACAGTATATTCCTAAACTATGCATGCTATACTGGAAATAGAAACCCTTCCTAATCTTTAGTTTGAGAATTTTTTTTACGCCATATTTAGAAGGGCTGATTAAAGGAATGGGCAAATTGAAGTACCTATATGGGGTTCCTTGAATTTTAATGAGGGCAGTCTTCCGGCTGCGTACACTCACGGTTTCGGCTTTGGTTCGGTTATTGGGGTTAGACCCGGAGTTTCCGATAGAAATTGGAAGCCCAATAGAAACTTTCCAATGATACTGTGTCGAAGCTTCAAGTATGGTTTTTGATCGACATTTACAGATTCCTGCCTTGATTAAATGGATCATATTCTTTGTTCATGATCTTAATTAATTATTACTCGTTTGCAGATTCAAGGGAATTTCCTTACCGACTGGAGGAGTTCCAAGTTCCAACAGCAGTTGCCTTCTCTGATGGAGCATCATCCGTGGTTGCTGCAGCTCAACATGGTTATGGTTCTTGTTTATACATGTATGATGATGGAGATCCAAGTTCTAATCAGAAAAAAGCATCCGTTTTGCAAACCTCCCTTTCCAGAATTTAAATGGTTGCAAACTGAAGCCGATGAGACAAAGGCTTTTGTGACTCTTGCTGGAACGACTGCCAGTTATGACACTACTGGTGGAAGTCCATTTATTGTTTCGTGTTCAAAAAGTAGTGATATTAGCCTTTGGCATGGAAAGACTGGGAGGATATTGGGGAGTACTGGCGTACCGGTTCGTGACTCAGAGGGGGCCACTTTGCATTATGAGCATCTGGATATTTCACCTGATGGAAAAATATTGGCCGCCTCCCAGTGTTCGACACTACAATGGCTATGTGCTGAAAGTGGAAAGTTTTGGGGACTGAAGATTGTGCAGATTACAAAAGCACAGGTTACATAACAGCTATTGCTTGGGCAACAAAATAAAAAATAAGAAGATTGTTAATCATCTCATCATGGTCTGTTTTTAAATTTATAAAGAAAATGATTTATAACCGTAAACAAGTATTTAAATGTAAAAATTTTTTAATTTTCTTTTACCTTTTCTTATCCCACAACCAAGCTCAAGATGGTTTTTTACGCTACAAAAGCATCCCTAAGCACAGTTACATAACAGCTATTGCTTGGGCAACAAAGAAGATTTCTGTTGACGGTGAGCTCAAGATGGTTTTAGCTACAATTAGTGCCGATGACACGAAGGTGAAGTTTTGGGTGGCTCCTGACATTAACTTATCAATAAGGAAATTGCGTTACAATAACTGGGGTGCTAGTACAATTCTAGATAGCCTGACCTGTTAACAAAAGTTTAAGTAGTTGAACATAAGACGGTCTAAATTTTTAGCAGTATGTGTACTAATTTCAGCTGAGCTGTAACATGGGAACTAACGATTTGCATACAAAATTGTTGAGAATCGTGATATTGTTTATTTTCTCGGACACTTGATTTATTAGTGTTGATGACTAGGTTAACGTTACTCGGTCTTTGTGTTGTCACTCGTTAGTCGTTACCATTAGGATCGTACCCAATTTATAAGCAGTAAGAAGCAACTTGTACTTTTTGTGTAAATTTCCACTTCGGTGTTAAAAAATTCTTTGGGGTCCAAAAGTAGACATTATTACCAAACTTGTTTGTAGCCTGGATCTGCACATCAACCACTTTCATTCTACTCCCGTTTTCTGTTTTCTGGAGTATTAACCTTATTTATTTTATTTTATTTTATTTTTATTTTATTTTTGTGTGTGTGTGGAAGCAAAGGGCTTGAACCTATGTAAATTTAAACTTCAGTTTAAGCTCAGCCGTTGTACTTGCTATATATATATACTAAATTAAGATTAAGTTATAATTTGACGTGAATATGTGGTACCCACGGAGTTATGATAGATAATTTGACTAATAAAATCTGGGATTGCTTGGTCCCAAATTTTGGTTGAGAAATTCCCCAACTGACTTTCATCCGCCGCATAATTGACCAAGCTATCTGCTGCCTGATTTCCTTCTCTATAGTTGTGCGCGATTGCAGCCTGCGGGATCTGTCGCATTCTATATTCAATGAAGTTTTTTTTTTCTTCTTCATAAAAAGAGGAAAACCCTCCACACATTCATTCATACATCCGATTTTGGTAGTCGGAAAACCTTACATATATTTCAAGTTCATAATACAATCATGGAATCCATAGTTTTCCCCGAATTCTTGCCTAACAATCCTGCACTTACAAACATTTCAACCGTTTCATAATTCCAAAAAGACCAAACCACATCAGGTGACCAAACTATCCAAACAACATTTTGCATATAGCAGTTATGGGATCTTGAGAAGAGTTTTTTTTTTATAAGCAATAACAATATCAGGTGGCTGAAGTAGCCAAACTAGAATAGTATGCATCACTGCACATAACAACAATGAGAACTTAGTTAGATCCAACCAACTATTGCTAAGAACCAGTGAATCAAAGTTATAGCAACTAAGATTATCAAAATAACAGTAACTTAAGGTTTCAAAGTAACGGTAACATGAACATAGGTCTGCTGAAACGGTATTAAGAGGTCTAAATCGGGCTGAGTCGAGCTGAATCGTCATGGGAGTCTTTGTAACAGTCGATGAACTAGATGATGTTGATAACGAACTTGAATTTGTTTTTGATTTTAATGTCTTTGTTTCCGATGCTAAGGTTGATGTTGTTTTTGTTGTAGCAGTAGATTTTTCTCCATGAGAACTCATAAGCCAACTCTTGAACAGACTCTTCATAAATGAAGACAAAAACCCAAACCAAAAACCCAAATTTAAGCTAAATTAAACAAACCTAAAAACTATTGTTGTAATCAAATAAGGGTAAGAGATCACACCCTAGAGAATAAAACAACAAGAGAAGAAGGAAGTAAGCAGAAAAAAAAATGAGAATAACCTATATCTATCGACAAAGTGAATATAAAGCACCACAGGTTAAAAGGGAGATGAAGACGAGGGTTGTTTTGGTGGTGGTTGGCTCAGATCTGTTCCCATGGGACAAATCTGAGCCACATCCAAGCTAGGGTTTCTAGTTTTCTCTTATCACAAGTTTTTAGAGAGAGAAATAAAAGTTTTTTCAATGAAGTTTTTACAAAAGCTTTTTCAATGAAATTTGTTGAAGGGTTTGGTTTAGGTTGTATAAAAATTACCTTTTAGCTTGAGAATTGATTTATCATCTATGCTTGTAACCGATATTACTAAGTTGTGCATTATCCGACTAAATAAAGCATGCGGCATGAACCCGATCCAAAATGGACACTGTTTTTGTGAGCATGAACTCAATTCAAAATCGACCGTTTTTTTGCTGGATAGTTTGGGGACTAGTGTGGTTATTTATGGCCTATAGATTACTTCATCTACTCAATAGGAAATGATATATAATGGGTGTCTAAATTTGCTGAAACTTTACCCTTTAAAAAATATTAATACTACCAATTTACCCCCATTAACTCCTAATAATAAAACCTAAAACTAAAATCAGATTCAATTCCCAACTTAAAAATCGATTCTTCTTATCTTCTTCTCCCTTTTTTATTTTGAGACCAAAACATCATCGATTATCGACGATCCAAAAACGATTAATCGTTTTTTTTCTATAAAATGTCGAAACAAACAAAAGTGAAGCATGCTACTAACATGAATTTCCTAGTGAGAGCAATCCCAGAATCGTTCAAGCGACTCGAAACATACCGAAGAACACAACAGTTGAGGAGGAAGAACAATCTTTGATCGCACAACAAGAGGAGGAAATGGCTCGAATCGGGTAATTTTGTATCAACCAATCCTTTAAACTAGGTTTTAGTAACATGCAATCTCTCAAAAATTGGAAATTTTGAAATCAAATTTTTCTGTGTTTACAAGAATCGGTTTACGTTAGTGTATTTGTGAACCGATTTCATATAGAAACGGTTTATGTTCATGCCCACAAACACCGATTGTCCTTCTTGTATTTTCTGGTTTGAGAAATTTGAACCAGATTCGGTCAATGTTAATGCCCACATAGCCCGATTCAGTTACTGTCTGTAACTTTTTTTTTGTTAGAATCGGATTACATGTGTCTCCACAAAATCCGATTGTGTAGCATTTGATTTCATAACTGCTTAGCCTATAATCGGATTACATGGGCACTTATAAAAACCGATTGTTGATATGGTAAGTTAGGAATCATACTTTATATGTATATAGATTAAACCGATTCCTTTTAGAAAAAATGCCCAATTTTTCTGTATCTTTTTTTTTGTTAGAATCAGATTACATTAGCACTTAAATAAAACCGATTTTTGATGTGTTATGTTAGGAATAAGACTTTATATGTGTATCGAGTAAACCGATTGTATACCTTGAATTTAAAAATATGTATTGAATTCCATTGTTGTTTTCCGCTTATCTCTGTGTTCTCTGCGGACAACAAGGGAAAGCAATAAAAGCAAGCCGATAAGAAATATAAGAAGAAACATGACCTCACCACCTCAAGCGGACCAATCAACACAAGATGAATCTAAATCTGCTACACCTACTGAAGAAGAAGGTGGTGATAGAGAAGTTGTTGAAGAAGAAAGTGGTGAGGAGGAAGTTAATGAAGAAAAAAGTGACAAGGAAATTAGTGAAAAAGAAACTGAGAAGGAAGTTGCTGAAGAATAAAGTGGTTAGGAGGAAGTTAATGAAGAAGAATGTGGTGAGGGGGAAGTTTATGAAGAGGAAAGTGATAAGGAAGATGATGAAGAAGAAGGAAAAGTTCTAGAACAAGTCCAAGGAGGAGAATTTCAAGAACAAGTGCAACAACAAGTCCAAGGAGGACAAGTTCAAGAACAAGGTAAGAAAGATGGTCCGAAGAAGAACAAAGGGGACTACATGCATGCTCGACCCGCTGAAAATGTTTCCTCGCGGCCCTAATGATCCCGTGAAAGGGTTACCCGGTGATAAAGGAAAGTTGTTATGGGGGTACATAGAGAGTTGGGCCGTTGTCATCTGCCACACCATAGTAACTACCTCAACCTATTATCCGTTTAGTTTTTTTATTATTGTTTATCGATTTTTTTTTTTGTTTTATAGGATCACAAGGATGTCGTTCGTCGTAGGAAGCCAGGAACGTCAGTGAGTATGATGAAGAATTGGCCACTGGAAGCACCAGAATCAACCATAGGAGAAGTTGAGGAACTAATCGAGCTAGTAAAATCTACGGGGTTGTTGCCTGTGGTCGACAATTTGGTTCTTGGTTACGACAAACCTTTTGTTTCCGCCTTCACAGAGGAATTTTACGGGTAAACGGATACTCTCCATCTTCCGTTTGGCGAAATGACCATAACTACAAATGATGCGAAGTTGATTACCGGGCTAATCATAGAAGGTAAAGACGTGAAGCACAAGACTACGTGCAGGAGCTTGAGCGGGCCAAGATTGACGCCTTCACCATGTATGTGTTCCAATGGGATGAGGAGACGACAAAGGGAGAGATGCTAGTAGGTACCACAAAGTAACTCGCGGGCTTGAGGTACCGCTTCATGGGAACAAAGAAGCTTCGCGCTGAGGGGAAACAGGTGATGAGGGAACGTATCATCGCCACGGCCAACACATATGTCTTCTATATCTTGGGAGTTGTTATCTTCCCCTACATTTCCGGTTCTTGTGAGAACGCTAATTTTATTCAGTTGTTGCAACCATTTGACAAGATTCGCGAATACTCTTGGGGCACTCCCATCCTTGCACACTCGTTGAACGAGTTGAATAAGGCTTATAGGGCCCAAAGAACCAAATTAGAAGGAATATGGATCTTCTGCAGGCGTGGATATATTTGCACTTCCCAATATTTGTTGAAAGGGCTTTTGAGAACAAGCAATGGGACGATAGGTGTTATGGATACAAGTACACCTAAAACAATAAGTCGAACTCCCAAAATGTGGAATATTTGAAGTTGAGACGCCAGTTGGACAACTTAGCGACAAAAGATGTTGTCTTTGACCCTTACAAGGAAGTATCAACTAAAGGAAACGAAAAAATAGTTGGGTGCGCCGAGAAAGAATGTTATTTTGGGCATTTGTTTCACCCAATAGGATATGTAATGTACAACCCGAAGAGAGTCGCAAGACAATGCGGATCCGTACAAAAAATCCTAAAGGATCACAAGAAGTTTAAAATCAATGAGAAAAAAAGCGAGTCATTGGATAATGATACTGAGGTTGTTCATCACCCTTTACCATCATGTGAATACTGGGATGATAGAAGGTATAACAAACATGATATAGATGGTCATTCGAAAATAGATGATGAGGCAATTCTGGGTTACAAGCCATGGTACCTCAATGTTTCGCATACTCGAGTGATACGAGTAGATGAGAGGCCCCAGATACAGGACAAAGATACAGCTCTCAAATACCTGGTGCGTATTGTTACTCAATTACAATTTTGTTAATGGTTTTAGCATGATTTGTTGAACGTTTGTTGTTGAAAATGGAATTAGAGAAGACGAGTTGGGGACTTGATAACCCAAGAAATGCTAGATATCATGGAACGAAAAAATGTTAAGGCCAATGAAAAGTTGATTGATGAATTGAACAGTCTCGAAGATGTAGAAGCTGGTGCAAAGTTTGGAAAAGTGGAGGTGGTTGAGCAGAAAAAGAAAAATAGGACGAAAACTACTGCAAAAAGGAAGTCTCAGCAACGCCCAACCTTCTAAACGAGGATGAGGTGGTCGTGGACGTGCATGGTCGTGGTGGGGATGTTAATGAATGAATGTCTTCTTTGTTTTCCAGACTTATATCTTTAACTATGGATAATTAAGGAGTCAAAACTTATGTCTTAAAATTATTGTCGAATTATGTTTGGTTATGTTCCCTAGTTTATGAATGACTGTATCTAGTTTGTTTTGAAAATTGTTTGTGTTTTCCTAAGACGCGAAAAAATATTTAACTACAATGTGTATGTGCAAAAAAATGCAGGATTCAGGAAGTTTTTTCAGTCAAAATCGGTTTACGTTTACCTATATAAAATCCGATTCTAACAGGTCTTCAGGGGTACAATTTCAGAATCGGGTTTTGTGGGTGCACAACATAGACCGATTCTAGAAATTTCATCCACCTGGTTTGTAAGTGTTCAGAATCGGTTTATACAGATACTTTTAAAGTCCGATTTTGAGAAAACAAAAAAATCCAGAGTTTTGATAACCTTAAGAATCGATCTATCTGGGCATCCCATGTAATCTGATTCTTGTAAGGAAAAGTGTCACTTTCTCTGTATCTTTTGTTTTTAAGAATCGGATTACAAGTGCAATATTAAAAACCGATTGTCGAGAGGCTGATTTTATATGATTTTACAAGGGCACAATCGGTCTATGTGGTCATTCCTAAAACCCGATTGTGTGAATTGAATTCGAAAAAAATAGTCGTTGAGTCTTTATCCATATAAGGAGAACCTCTTTGAGCCACTCCCACATCACACACTTAGCTTAGAAAATGGAATGAGATCCGGAAGAAGATATGCAACTAGTGAAATCGTTCATCCCCATTTTCCACGAATGTCCCAACGAACTATATTCAATGTTTTGGAAGAGGGTGAAAGAATTCTATTATGAGCGCACCACTAATCCCAAAACCTTAAATGGAAAGACTTAGCTTTTAGATTCCAATACATAAAAAGCTCAATGCGAGAGTATGTTAAAGTAAGCAAAATGGTGTTAGACCATCATCCACAAGCTCCCCGACGTGAAAAAATGAGTAGTCCGATATTTTATTAACTATCTCATCGTTTAATGTTTGCATACAACATCGAATAATTGATTTAATTGCAAGTGGAACGTTTCAACAGCCTATGGCGAATTCGTAATGGGAAAAGAAGTTCATTCACCACATATGCGGTGTTGCACCGCCGTGCAAGGAGGTTCTTTGACGAACATATGATGTGTCCCATTCTAGAATTTTCATACTGAATTGTACTATATATGTAATGTGCTAATTTCCTAAACTATGTAATGAATATTTTGTTTCTGAAAATATGTCACAATCACATCCGTTTATGGTAATCGCTTTATGTGGACATTAACAAACACCGATTCTGGGTTTTCTTCGTCAATTGAAAAAACTCAACCAAGAATTGGTCTACAAATGCACTAACATCAACCGATTCTGGTTCGAGTTTCAAAAAAAAAAAAAATCAAAATTTTTCAAGTTTTGATGATAAATTAATGGTAGTTGATTTTAGGGTTAACTTGATTAAACATCATTTAATCACCCAAATTAGCACTAATTAATCAGGAGTAGTTTTGCCATTTATTAAAATAGTTGGATAAGGAGTTATCCATTTTACTTCAAAATATTCTTTTTTGTCTTGTATTCGTAGGCCCCAAATAATCACACTAGGACCCAAACTAGCCAGGTTTTCTTTATGGTTCGAAACGGTCGCTATTATATGAAAATGGGTACAAATGTCTCGACCATACTTTTTTCTGTCTCTATTTTTTTCTTCTTTCCTTTGTTGAAGTTCTTTCAGTTTTTCTAAAGCGATGGAACTCAAAAAGTGCTATACGATCGAGCAATTTGAATTTCATGACCATTTTGAAACATGGCGCAAATCAATTAGCACAAAATGTTGGGGCTAAAAATTAGAACCCACAATCGTGAAAAAGGAACCCCAAAGTTGCTTCAATTTTAGAAGGTACACTAGCGCGATAACAAATATCTCCAAAAATATCTCTAACAAGATCATGACAAAACGTAAGACCAACCTCACTAGCACAATGAAGCGCGTGATCCCCATAAACATCCATGTCCATATTGCATCAAATACAAGAACTACTGACAGCAAACAAGGGGATACCAAGTCTTTAGTTAAGCACAACACTAAACTGACGTGGCCCAATCTTCTGTCCCAAACTATCAGCAGGAATAACAAGAAGATAATCATGTGCATGTATAGTTTTGTTACACAGCCAAAGTGCTAAATCCCTTCGTGACATACCAAAACGAGAGGGCATGTCCCTAATCACAACTACAAATTATTGAGCTTCCAAATTATGCATAAGATGGGGGGCAGTAATAAGATTGTAAAGCTGTGACGAAGAAATACCACTAACCTGAAGGAAATTATCAAAAACATTCTGATATGCTAAGCCTTTAACTAGAATGTTCGAACCTTATAGGATGGTCTCCTGCAGTTGTAAAGTCTTAGAACAAGATGCCAAGTAACAGTAATTGCATGGTATCAAACATGGAATAGATACCTAGACCATTATCTCTAATGGGTAAGGAAACAACCCTCTGTTGTAAGAAACCATATCATGGACCATCACTAGTCACTAATTTTCTCATATAACTGGAAAGATATTTATCAAACATAACCTAAGCATCCTTCACATAAAAAGGTGCGGTAGTGCGCAAAGTAAAGTAAAGTTTAGAAACACCTGCACAATTGCGAAGCAACAACATTTCACTATGTGGATCATGTAACCTATGAACTACATCCATTAACTGAGTAGTCTTGTGTACTCTGTCACAAACAAGCAGACTGCAAAAAGAAGCATCCAAACTCACAGGACCACCAAGAAGTTTAACACCCATAGATGGTCTACCTATGTTAGGGTGGGAAACACCAACCTGAGTACTCCTCACATCAATAGAAGTCCAAAAGAGTTCAGTTTTCTGAATGTTAAGATCAAGCCCTACAACAACTCCTTCATTCTTGATAATGTGGAAATCCCAAGAAACACCATCAGTGTATCTCCTATGAGGGTACCATCATCTAAATACCAGGCATGCAATTCAAGTTTGTATTGTGAGAAATTTTCAACACAATGGGGTGAAAAGTCAAAGAGAAAAGGAGAGGACCCAAAGGATCTCCTGGTTGGACGCCTTGCGCCGAAGACAAAGTAAAGGAGCCATAATACAACCTATCAGGGGATGCGTAACAAAACTCAACCCATCTCGAGATACTAGGGCATTTATTTCTTACTGCTACTAACATGGCTGATCTATCAACTAGGTTAAAATCATTGATGAAATCTAAAAAAGCTGGGGTACAACAACCACACCCAACAATTCGTTTGGAAATCTGAATAGATAAACTAAAATATACTTTCAATCTGCAATCAACAAATAGAAATTTGCGAGCCCGATTGAATATAAGATAAATAACTTGAACGGTACCAAAGACCAATGTACAAGGATCAATCAATTTCAATCAACAACCAAAGGTTGGATTTCCCAATTGATCGATTCAACGCACAACCTGTGATATTTCAATTATATAACAAAATATAATGCGGAAAAGAAATAACACAGACATCAGAAGTTTTTTTAACGAGAAAACCGCAAATGCAGAAAAATCCCGGGACCTAGTCCAGATTTGAACACCACAATGTATTAAGCCGCTACAGACACTGGTCTACTACCAATGAACTTCGGAATGGACTGTAGTTGAACCCTAATCAATCTCACACTAATTCAAGGTACAGTTGCGCTCCTTACGTCTCTAATCCCAACAAGATACTACACACTTGATTCCCTTATCTGATATCACCCACAACCAAGAGTTGCTACGACCCAAAGTCGAAGACTTGATCAACAAATCTGTCTTACACATAAAAGTCTATAGGAGTAGATAAATCTGTCTCCCATAGAAATACTTATGAGTTTTGTTCCGTCTTTTGATAAATCAAGGTGAACATGTGATAACCCGGACTTATATTCCTGAAGAACAGCCTAGTATTATCAATCACCTCACAATAATCTTAATCATATGGTAGCGAAACAAGATATTGTGGAATCACAAACGATGAGATGAAGATATTTGTGATTACTTTTTATCTTGCCTATCGGAGAGTAAATCTCGAGCCAATCTTAAAGAAGATCGTGCCCAAACACGATAGAAGATGAAAGATCAGATCACGCAACTACAGAGAAAATAGTTGGGTCTGGCTTCACAATCCCAATGAAGTTTTCAAGTCGTTAACCTACATGGTTTCGTGAAAAACCTAAGGTTAAAGGAGAATCGACTCTAGCTTATACAACTAGTATCACACAGGAGGTGTGGGGATTAGGTTTCCTAGTTGCTAGATTTCTCCTTTATATAATTTCAAATCAGGGTTTGGAATCTAAGTTACCTTGGTAACAAAGCATTCAATATTCACCGTTAGATGAAAACCTTATTAGATTCAAGTTAATATCTTTCAACCGTTAGATCAAACTTAGCTTGTTACATACAAATGAAATGTACCTTAATTTAGGTTTATGTAGCCGTACCTAAACGTGTACACCATGTTGGTTCAACTCTAGTTAACCAAGCTTAGCCATATGAACACTCTCATATCAACCTTATACATCTTAAACATAACTAGTTCAAATGACTCAAATGAAACTAGTTAAAGAGCTGTTCAATTGATTTATTCTCGTAGAAGTATACAAGAACACATTCGAAGCAAAATCGGTTTGATTCACTCGAATCAATTCATGAACATTATAGCCACGGTTTGTAAAGAATGCATTCCTTATTATATTAATGTATTAGTTCATGTACTAAACCGATTTTATAACTTTAACCTTCAAGTACGCGAACATGTACGCATACCACCATTCCCAGCTGAAAATCTCGGACATGAACCTTACGCCATTACGAGTACGGGTGCGCATACTAGGTTCCCAGACTTCTCAAACCAACAAGTACGCATATGTGTACGCATACTATGGTTCCCGGACATGGACAACATATGTGCAAGAGTACACAACATGTCACAATCCAATAATGGTTAAGTGTTCTAAACTCTTCATTTCAAGTATGCGTACACATTTGCATACTTGAAGGTTAAAGTTCTAAAATCGGTTATGTTCATGAACTTAAACATTTATAAAATAAGGAATGCAATCTTTGCAAACCGTGGCTATAATGTTCATGAATTGATTCGATTGAATCAATACGATTTTGCCTTGTATAATTCTATGAGAATATAGCAATTGAACAACTCTTTAACTAGTTTCATTTGAGTCATTTGAACTAGTTATGGTTAAGATGAACAAGGTTGATATGAGAGTATTCATATGTCTAACCTCGGTTAACTATTATTGAACCAACATGGTGTACACGTTTAGGTACGGTTACATAAACCTAAATGAGAGTACATTTCATTTGTGTGTAACAAGCTAAGTTCGATCTAACGGTTGAAAGATATTAGCTTGGTTGAATCAGGTTTTTCATCTAACGGTGAATATTGAATGCTTTATTACCAAGGTAACTTAGATTGCAAACCCTGATTTAAAAACTATGTAAAGGAGAACTCTAGCGACTGGGAAACCTAATCCCCACACTTATGTATGTTACCAGTTGCATAACTAGAGTCGATTCTCCTTTAACCTTAGGTTTCTCTCGAGACCCTGTAGGTTGACGACTTGAAGACTTCATGGGGATTGTGAAGCCAGACCCAAGTATTTTCTCTGTAGTTACGTGTTCTGATCTTGCATCTTCTATCGTGTAGAGTATAATTGAAATAATTGACTCGAGATTAATATCTTCGATAGGCAAGATAAAAGTAATCACAAACATCTTCGTCTCATCGTTTATGATTCCACAATATCTTGTTTCGCTATTCGATTAAGATTATTGTGAGGTGATTGATAATACTAGGCTTTTCTTCGGGAATACAAGACCGGTTTATCAATTGCTTCATGTCCACCTTGATTTATCAAAAAACGGGAAAAAACTCATAGGTATTTCTGTAGGAGACAGATTTATCTATATCAATAGACTTTTCTGTGTGAGACAGATTTGTTTATCAAGTCTTCGACTTTGGGTCGTAGCATCTCTTGGTTGTGGGTTAGATAAGCTAAGGGAATCAAGTGCATAGTATCCTATTGGGATCAGAGACGTAAGGACGCAACTGTACCTTGAATCAGTGTGAGATTGATTAGGTTTCAACTACAATCCAGCCCGAAGTTCATTGGTAGTAGGCTAGTGTCTTTAGCGGCTTAATACAGTGTGGTGTTCAAAGCTGGACTAGGTCCCGGGGTTTTTCTGCATTTGCGATTTTCCTCGTTAACAAAATTCTGGTGTCTGTGTTATTTCTTTTCCGCATTATATTTTGTTATATAATTGAAATATCACAGCTTGTACGTTAAGATCAATCAATTAGATAATCCAACCTTTGGTTGTTGATTTAAATTGATTGACACTTGAACATTGGTCTTTGGTACCGTTCAAGTTGTTTCACATAATAATCAGGCTCGCGGATTTCAATCTGTTTAATTTGCGGATTATATTGTGAAACAGAAATATAAACTCTTGTATATACTTTTCTCTAGATTGAGTCTAACTGTCTAGTTGATTCTCTAGAAAGTATATTGGAGTAAGTCCTATCAAATTTCCAAACGAATTGTTGGGTGTGGTTGTTGTACCCCCGTATTTTCAAAATCAACCTTTAGAATTTAAATAAATAAATCTAAAAACATTGCAAGATGAAAACGTTGGCAATAGCTAGGTGTCCTCATAATAATGGCTATTCCAAACCCTAGTTATCCTTCTTAAAAAACACAAGAATAAAATTCTCATCATAAGTTTCCTATTGAATCAAACAAAACTACTCTAAAACCAAAAACGATCACAAGTAAAAATCAACATTCATGTACGGAAGCTTCACGGGTTTCAAGACCTTCAAGCTTGTGATAGATGGAATTGACTGCATCCTTGGACACGGTATTCTCCTTGAGACGATTCTCAACATGTGTCTTCATAAGAGCAAGGTTAGAGTTAACCTTCTTCAACTCCATTCTTAACATGTCAAGATTTTTTAGGGTATCAACAAGAAGCGGTTTTGCATCGTTAAACTGGACGATAAAATCTTGAACAACTTCAGTATAAATCTCTTCATCATCCTCAATATCTGAGTAAGTATTAGGAGATTGAGGAGAGGTGTCATTAACTTCCACAAGTGTTCTTTTCTCCCCTTCTTTGAAACCACAACCCTTATCAAGAAAACCTTTTGGAAAGTTACATGTTCCCGAAGGAGATGCCATCTTCTCAAGCAAAAACAAACCTAAAGTATGCGTGCTTGAACAAAAGGTTTTGGTATTTATGGATTCTCGGGGAGAATTATTTTTAGGGTTTCCATAGTTAGTCCGTGACAAGCAACTTGGGTACCCGTACGAACACAACCTTGACCCATATCAGGAAAATACCCTAATATCAGAAAACATGAAATAAGAAATCAATGTTTCTGCTACAAGAAGAATTTCACACATTTTAGCTCAATAAATTCTACATTCCTATTTAGAGGAAAAATTCAGAGCTAAAGAGTAGCAATACTAAACAAAAAAAACTTGAAAAGTTTTTTTAAAGTACAAATACTTAAGCAAACATGTTTGTGGAAGATAATCCGACTAGGAACGATAAGAAAATAGTCAGAGAATCAGAAACAATTTGTCATTAAGTATACCTGATTATATCTCACTCAACCGAAATTTTTTTGTGAGTGAGAATTCAACCTTGTGATTAATTAGCACAAGTATGGGCCTTGAGCTCATCAAATGAACGTTGTTTTCGGTTAAGCCTCTTTCTCCCGATCTTCGGTGGAAACCCCTTATGATGTGAAAAGTTATCATAAAACTTACTATCATCAAAATACGAGGCATAGTTTGTATTCTTACCTGAAGGATTTTGACTCGAGGGAATTGACAGCATGATAATAATCTCTTTATAACCTTCAATTATCATTTTTAGGTTATCTTCCATCTCTCCATTTTTGCCTCCTTCTTCGGGTACCTTTTTCACATCATGAACAACATTATCTCCCTTTTTAATCGAAGAAGATCCTTGATCTCTTCTTGGACGAAATGGTTTAGGAAGTCTGTTTCGCATTTGAACATTTGATGAACACATCGAACTGATTTTCCTGGTGGGGTACACAGGGTGAGTACTAAACCCAATTGGTTTAGACATACGAATGTCAGTTACACCTTTAAGAATTAAATCTAAGGTGTGTTGAAGACGAACAATAGAATTTTCATTCAACCTAGATTTCCTCTTTTGTTCACCATGTCCTTTTGAATCACAAATGAGAAACAGTTTCTGATCACCTGAGTGATTAGACAGAACAGTCTTAATACCATCATTGGGAGATATCTTCCTTCCAAGTGATGTGGATATTCCTTGATTAGAGAAAGACACGGGCACATCTTTTTCAACAGAAAGGAATTTCGATTTTGCTTTTGGAACAGAAATTTTCCAGTCAAATCAGAAGTAGTCGGTATAGTGAACTCTTTGGAACATTCTTGAATAAAGAGTTTGTTCAAAAGAAGTTCAGTTTCATAAGCATCCTCTATGATTTTTCCCTCAAGTAGAGTTCGTGAAGAACAGACTGGGGCATTTTACTCACGAAGGACCTTTAGAAGAGAGTCACGCTCATTTACCATACAAACAAGGACATTGACTTTGTGTTTCAACCGGTTGACATCATCGTCCTGGATTCTGAAAAAGTGGGGGTCTAACAACCTCACCCAATATTTCGCTTAGAAATCTGTATGGATAACTCCAATATACTTTCAAGAGAATCAACTAGACAGTCAGACTCAATCTTAAGAAAAGTATATCAACGAGTTATATCTCACTCTCTTAATTCAATCCGCAATCAAACAAATATAATTTGCGATCCTGATTGAATATAAGAGGAATAACTTGAACGGTACCAAAGACCAATGTTCAAGTGTCAATCAGTTAGATAATCCAACCTATAAATTGATTGATCTTAACGCAAAACCTATGATATTTCAATTATATAACAAAATATAATGCGGAAAAGAAATAACACAAACACCAGAAGTTTGTTAACGAGGAAACCACAAATGCAGAAAAACCCCGGGACCTAGTCCAAATTGAACACATTGTATTAAGACACTACAGACACTAGCCTACTACAAACTAACTTCGGTCTGGACTGTAGTTGAACCCCAATCAATCTCACATTGATACAGGGTACAGTTGAGCTCCTTACGTCTCTGATCCCAGCAGGATACTACGCACTTGATTCCCTTAGCTGATCTCACCCACAACTAAGAGTTGCTACGACCCAAAGTCGAAGACTTTAATAAACAAATCTGTATCACACATAAAAGTCTATAGGAATAGATAAATCTATCTCCCACGGAAATACCTACGAGTTTTGTTCCGTCTTTAGATAAATCAAGGTGAACACGAACCAATTGATATACCATACTTGTATTCCCGAAGAACAGCCTAGAAATATCAATTACCTCACAATAATCTTAATCGACTAGCGAAACAAGATATTGTGGAATCACAAAAGATGAGATGAAGATGTTTGTGACTACTTTTATATCTTGCCTATCGGAGAAATTAATCTCAAGTCAATCTTACAATTGTACTCAATCACGATAGAAACAACAAGATCAGATCACGCAACTACAGAGAAAATAGTTGGGCCTGGCTTCACAATCCCAATGAAGTCTTTAAGTCGTTAACCTACAGGGTCTCGATAGAAACCTAAGGTCAAGGGAGAATCGACTCTAGCTTACATAACTAGTATCACACAGGAGGTGTGGGGATTAGGTCTTCCAGTTGCTAGAGTTCCCCTTTATATAGTCTCCAAATCATGGTTTGCAATCTAAGTTACCTTGGTAACAAAGCATTCAATATTCACCGTTAGATGAAAACCTGATTAGATTCAAGCTAATATCTTTCAATCGTTAGATCGAACTTAGCTTGTTATACACACACGAAACGTAACTTCATTTAGATTTGAGTAACCGTACCTAAATGTGTACAAGTCGTTGGTTCAATAGTAGTTAACCAATGGTCATCCATATGAGCACTTTCATATCAACCTTATTTATCTTCACCATAACTAGTTCAAATGACTCAAAAGAACTAGTTAGAGAGTTGTTCAATTGCTTAGATCTCATAGAAGTGTAAAAGACACAATCGAAGAAAACACAGTTTTGATTCACTCGAATCGATTCATGAACATTATAGCTACGGTTTGCAAAGATTGCATTCCTTAATTTATAAATGTCTTAGTTCACGAATTAAATTGTTTTTAGAAAATAACCCACTTAAGTACGCATACCTGTACGCATACTTAAGTACCCGGACTGAGCTTGTTTTCAGTTCACAAACTTCAACAGAAATTCATGGGATGTGAACTTCCGACAGTACGCTTACAGGTACTCGGACTTTAGTTCTGGTTATCTTGAGCAACAAAGTACGCATACTTTGGTTCAAGGATTTTGGACTTACACAAGTATGAATACACATACAATGTTTATATCCAAACATGGTTATATAATCTAAACTCTCATTTCAATCATTGAAACATTCTTTGAGGATGTTATATAGGTTTTATTCACAAACTATTTTTCATCCAAGCGATTTTCAAGTAATTGAAATAAATATCATGACTTTTGTCACTGGTAAAAATGAACTTGGCCAAAGCGAAAGCTTACCAGCACATATTTCGAGAAATGGATAAGCGAGATAAACTCGGCTCGAAATAGCAAATGTGTATAATCGAAGTCTATATAGCAATAGGACTTTTGTCTCAAGATAGGAGATAGAGTAGATAGACTTTTGAGTGATAGATAAGTTCAAGTCTCCACATACCTTTTTGTCGATGAAGTTCCACCAGTTCCTTGAGTAGTTCTTCGTCTTTGCATAATGAACGTCGTGGAGTCTAGAGCTCAACTACACTTTCTATCCTAGTACGAGACTTAGCTATAAGTAGACTAGAAACCAAGACTTATAGTTTTTGCAACTAAACTTGACAAACAAGCTTGAGATAGCAACTTGCGAGTTCGACCGAGCACTGCTCTAACACTCTCCCCTTTGTCAAGTTTAGTGTCAAAACTATCAATACGTATGGAATACAAAATAAATAAACTTTGCACCTTCTCATCCACATGTTTGATCACCTTGGTTCTTCAACGTTACTAGAAATCTTCGTCACTTCCAAGTACTCCAATGATTCCAAAGATATTCAATGCAACATCATCATTGTTGAAGATCCGTAGCCATAACAATGAGAAAAAAATAGCTCTCAATCATTGTTATACAGTGTCATAGTATTATTACACAGCATCAAAGTTCATTTGTATCACAACTTCGACAACAATACTATGGTGATATGTATCACTCCACCTTAGTCAATACTTCATCTCACATGAAAACCACTCCCCCTTACATAATGATCCGAAAACCATATGTATTTGTAGTGTGAACTACACATTAATTCTCCCCCTTTTTGTCAATAAAATTGGCAAAGGTACGAAAACTAGTAGCATCCTAATGAAATTTCCATAGAGACACTTCATGACCAAAAGAAAGTACATATCAACTTTGTAGATGCAATCATATAGTCGAAACTAAATGCATTCATCAAGGAGTTTATAAAGATACAAGATAACCCCTATAATATTCCACAGCCGCACTCCCCACAAAAATTTGGCAATTAAGCACAAGTTCAATTAAGAACTCTCCCCCATAAAATGTCATTCCCGAAAGAACAACAAGAGCGACCTTACTTTCACAAGAAAAGAAGGATTTCTTTGGATATCAACAATTCACATACGAATATGAATTTGCATCCAAAAATCTCAATTAAATTAACCACAAGATAACTCATGATTAATTTAATCGGAAATGCTCACATAAGATCGAACTTATGGAGACGCATAGTATTTACATAAAAATTATGGATCAGGAAAGATCAATACCGTGGAATAAACAAAGATTCATTCTATTCTTCATCACAATTTGCACCATGGCATAATAGACTTAATCTTTGTAAACAAAAGCTCATCCTATCTTCCATCAATATTTGCATAATGACATAATAGGCTTATCTTTTGCTTGTCAAAAGTTCATTCAATCTTTTATCAATACATGCATATCGACATATGAAAGACTTAACTTTTGAAAACGTATGGGACACTCATAGTTCACGGACGCAAACACACATATCCCATAACACGTTGCAATATATGAAATCATAATGATTAATACTGCAAAATCATATTCCAAATAAACTTTATAATTTAAACAAATAAATCTAAAAACATTGAAGATGAAAATTGTTGGAAATAGTAATGTGTAATCACAATAATGGCTATTCCAAACCCTAGTTATCCTTCTTAAAAACACAAGAATAAAATTCTCATAAGAAGTTTTCAAGACAAAAACATCAAGAGACAAGAGGTTTACTCATCTTCTTCTTCATCGGAAACAATCCAAGATGCTTGAATCATGTTCATATCTTCCTTAATCTCGGGAAACTTAGTTGCAACCAACTTCAATTGTTCTTGCACAGATTTTACTCTTGAATTGACCTTACACACGCCCTTGTGAATTTTTTGAAGAAGACTCAAGGTGGTAGGATCACAAGAACCATCAAGGGAGTCATATCTTTGTCTTTCGCACACATTCTCCTTCATACGATTGAAAGTACAAGGACAAACAAGTTTGGGAGTTCCAAGAGGTTTGCCAATTGGAGCAATAACACGTTCATAGCAAATTTGACCAATCAAGCAAGGAAAGCCTAACTTCTTGTTGGGTGAAGTCATCGAAATAATTTGAAAAATGATGAAGCCACAAATATCGAAACTTGGAGTACCCAACTCAAGGAAATAGACCAACTCCGCAAACTCGCGACTCCACCAAGAATTCTCAATTATGGAGGGACAAAGATTAGAGATACCAAGTTTTCCGAAAGCCATCAAAGCAATACTAAGAACATTAGTATGAAATTTTCCTTCATTCCAAACAACCTTCTTGCCACAAAGACCATGAGAGATATCTTCATATGATGGTCGTTCATCACTTGGCCTAGGAAGACAAAAATTACCTAACGGTATTTTGGTAATCTTCGAAATCAACTCTCTATCAACAAGAAATCTTTCTCTATTTATAATGGTTTTGAATTCCACTTTTTCAAGATCAACATCATGAATGTTGGCATAGAAAATTCTTGTGAGAGTGTCAAACCCTTTGCCAAGACCATCAAAGATGTTTCCAAGATTAAACTTTTCAAAGCAAATCAAATCTTCTTTATGACCACTAGGATTTTCCAATTTATTTTCTAGAATAAACCCATTAGAATAAATTCTTTCAAAAACCTTACTACAGGCATCATTGACAAATCTAATTCTAATAGAATCTTGATTTTGGGGTAAAGACATGGATGATGAATCCAAGTTTTTTGAAATCTTCTTTGAATTTTTGAAATTACCCATGACACCTAGCAATTGAGAATACAGGAGGTAGAAAGAACTTACTTGATTTGCTCCTTGACGATGAATAACACCTTAGTTTCTTACGGATCTCCAAGAAGATTTTTAATGGAGAAAATACATGATCCCTAGAGTTGTTCACGTACGCGGACGAGGGAAAGGAGAAGAAGGGTATGCATACCTTAATTCTTATAGACCCAATAATGGGCTTGGACCCGTTTATGACCGCGACCCACAAAAGGAATGTGGGATTTCTTAGGTGATCAACCACCAAGGTTATGAAACTCGCGAAGGCACATAAACGTGCGAAGCGACGGTGCAGCTAAAAAATTAACCCAGGTACAAACAAATCAAACCGTTTCTTGCCCCATCTCAAGATATATACACATGGGGTTATGCCAACAAGTTACCAAGTGGAGAGATGTGCAGAGAGATCCTCATGCACTATTTCCAGTTGATATTTGTGAACAGTACCAGTGATATAGTCATGGTAATGAAGATAATCAGGGTTAACAGAGCTTTCTAGCTTCTTTTTCATGTGACCAGGAAGGAGATTTTTCGGATGTTTTAAACCCGTGTCAACAACATGAGAACCTGTTTTGTTAGACTCACTTGTGTTGAAAACATGTTTAGTTCGTACATCATGATTCATGATTTTATATGTACCGAACTTTTATCGGATTAATTCTTATTCTTAACTGAGTTAAGATTTTCTAAGAATCTCAAAACGTTTTCAAATGCTCTAAATAGATCTTTGTCAATTGATCCATCATGATAGTATTCCTCAAAAAGATTAAGAGTTAATCTAGTGAGATTCCATATCCTTGAGCGTAAAGAACGTTTTCTCAATCTTCCTTTTTTAATTTTTCCTTTACATTGTTTCTCATCATCTAACCTTTTCAAAGTCTTAGATGAAATGAGATTATCATAAGAAACCATAGATCTGGTCCATAATAATCTATGAACAATCTTTAAGAAGTTCTGGCGTGCGTTACAGATGCCGAGAGCAAGTTTCACAAAGAAATTTCCCATAAGGGAAAACTTTAAGGATCAGTCATACACAAACTTATTAGGTTTAAAGTGTTTGCTTGCTTTGATACCAATTGAAAAAGAAAGGGTCTAACAACCTCACCCAATATTTCGCTTAGGAATATGTATGGACTAACTCCAATATACTTTCAAGAGAATCAACTAGACAGTCAGACTCAATCTTAAGAAAAGTATATCAAAGTTTTATATCTCACTCTCTTAATTCAATCCGCAATCAAAAAAATATAATTTGCGATCCTGATTGAATATAAGAGGAATAACTTGAACGGTACCAAAGACCAATGTTCAAGTGTCAATCAATTTAAATCAACAACCAAAGTTTGTATTATCTAATTGATTGATCTTAACACACAACCTGTGATATTTCAATTATATAACAAAACATAATGCGGAAAAGAATTAACACAGACACCAGAAGTTTTGTTAACGAGAAAACCGCAAATGTAGAAAAACCCCGGGACCTAGTCCAGATTGAACACACACTGTATTAAGCCGCGACAAACACTAGCCTACTATGAACTAACTTCGATCTGGACTGTAGTTTAACCCTAATCAATCTCACACTGATCCAAGGTACAATTGCGCTCCTTACGTCTCTGATTGCAGCAGGATACTACGCACTTGATTCCCTTAGCTGATCTCACCCACAACTAAGACTTGCTACGACCCAAAGTCGACGACTTTAATAAACAAATTTGTATCACATAGAAAAGTCTATAGGAATAGATAAATCCGTCTCCCACAGAAATACCTACGAGTTTTGTTCGGTCTTTTGATAAATCAAGGTGAACAGGAACCAATTGATATACGGGACTTATATTCCCGAAGAATAGACTAGAAATATCAATCACCTCACAATAATCTTAATCGACTAGCGAAACAAGATATTGTGGAATCACAAACGATGAGACGAAGATGTTTGTGACTATTTTTCTATCTTGCCTATCGGAGAAATTAATCTCAAGCCAATCTTACGATTGCACTCAATCACGATAGAAATAGCAAGATCAAATCACGCAACTACAAAGAAAATAGTTGGGTCTGGCTTCACAATCCCAATGAAGTCTTTAAGTGGTTAACCTACATGGTCTCGATAGAAACCTAAGGTTAAAGGAGAATCGACTCTAGTTTACACAACTAGTATCACACAGGAGGTGTGCGGATTAGGTTTCCCAGTTTCTAGAGTTCTCCTTTATATAGTCTCCAAATCATGGTTTGCAATCTAAGTTACCTTGGTAACAAAGCATTCAATATTCACCGTTAGATGAAAACCTGATTAGATTCAAGATAATATCTTTCAACCGTTAGATCGAACTTAGCTTGTTATACACACATGAAATGTAACTTCATTTAGGTTTGAGTAACTAAACCTAAACGTGTACAAGTCGTTGGTTCAACAGTATTTAACCAATGGTTAGCCATATGAGCACTTTCATATCAACCTTATTCATCTTCACTATAACTAGTTCAAATGACTCAAAAGAACTAGTTAGAGAGTTGTTCAATTGCTTAGATCTCATAGAAGTATATAAGATACAATCGAAGCAAAAATAGTTTTGATTCACTCGAATCAATTCATGAACATTATAGCCACGGTTTGCAAAGATTGCATTCCTTAATTTATAAATATCTTAGTTCACGAATTAAACTGTTTTTAGAAAATAACCCACTTAAGTATGCATACCTGTACGCATACTTAAGTACCCAGACTTAGCTTGTTTTCTGTTCACAAACTCCAGCATAAATTCACGGGATGTGAACTTGCAACAGTACGCGGACTTTAGTTCCGGTTATCCTGAGCAGCAAACTACGCATACTTTGGTTCAAGGATTCTGGACTTACACAAGTATGAATACAAATACAATGTTTATATCCAAACATGGTTATATAATCTAAACTCTCATTTCAATCATTGAAACATTATTAGAGGATGTTATATAGTTGTTATTCACAAACTTTTTTTCATCAAAGCGATTTTCAAGTAATTGAAATAAACATCATGACTTTCGTCACTAGTAAAGATGAAATTCACCAAAGCGAAATCTTACCAACACATATTTCGAGAAATAGATAAGCGAGATAAACTCGGCATGAAATAGCAAATGTGTATAATCTAAGTCTATACAGCAATACGACTTTTATCTCAAGAAATAGAGTAGATAGACTTTTGAGTGATAGATAAGTTCAAGTCTTCACATACCTTTTTGTCGATGAAGTTCCACCAGTTCCTTGAGTAGTTCTTCGTCTTTGCATGATGAACGCCGTGGAGTCTAGAGCTCAACTACACTTTCTATCCTAGTCCGAGACTTAGCTATAAGTAGACTAGAAATCAAAACTTATAGTTTTGGCAACTAAACTTGACAAACAAGCTTGAGATAGCAACGCTTGCGAGTTCGACCGAGCAGTGATCTAACAGATTCTAATAAGTTTAGAATCATTGCACTCTCTTTGGCTGCTTCCTTTTCAACTTCAGAGTCAGACTCATCAGTAATGTAAACCGGGTAACACTTGTCAATGGAAGTTTGTTTTGTTAGAACACTAGGTTCATATATATTCTAGATTGACAAATCTTTCTCTTTAATAGTTTTCATAAAAACAGACCTTTTATTTCTGGTGACGCGTTTATCAGAGATAACACTACTGTACATATTCAGATCGCTACAAACACAAAATTATAAGGTCTTTAATGTGTTTTCCTACTCTGATACCAATTGAAAAAGCGGGGGTACAACAACCACACCCAACAATTCGTTTGGAAATCTGAATAGACAAACTCCAATATACTTTCAAGAGAATCAACTAGACAGTTAGACTCAATCTAGAGAAAAGTATATCCAACAGTTTTATATCTCTATCTCTCAATTCAATCTTCAATCTTCAATCAGAAAATAGAAATTTACGAGCCCGATTGAATATAAGAGAAATAACTTGAACGGTACCAAAGACCAATGTTCCATGATCAATCAATTTCAATCAACAACCAAAGGTTGGATTTCCCAATTGATCGATTCAACGCACAACCTGTGATATTTCAATTATATAACAAAATATAATGCGGAAAAGAAATAACATAGACACCAGAAGTTTTGTTAACGAGGAAACCGCAAATGCAGAAAAACCCCGGGACCTAGTCCAGATTTGAACACCACACTGTATTAAGCCGCTACAGACACTAGCCTACTACTAATAAACTTCAGACTGGACTGTAGTTGAACCCTAATCAATATCACACTGATTCAAGGTACAGTTGCGCTCCTTACGTCTCTGATCCCAGCAGGATACTACGCACTTGATTCCCTTAGCTGGTCTCACCCACAACCAAGAGTTGCTACGACCCAAAGTCGAAGACTTGATAAACAAATCTGTCTCACACAGAAAAGTCTATAGGAATAGATAAATCTATCAACTGTAGTTAACCAAGGTTAGCCATATGAACACTCTCATATCAACCTTATTCATCTTAACCATAACTAGTTCAAATTAAACTAGTTAAATTGTTATATTCTCATAGAAGTATACAAGAACACAATTGAAGCAAAATTGGTTTGATTCATTCGAATCAATTCATGAACATTATAGCCACGGCTTGAAAATAATGCATTCCTTATTATATAAATATATTAGTTCATGTACTAAACCGATTTTATAACTTTAACCTTCAAGTACGCTAACATGTACGCATACTAGAAATACCCGGACTGAAATTGGGTTTCGCCAGTATGCGAACTGTACGCATACCACCAATCCCATCAGAAAATCTCGGACATGAACCTTACGCCAGTACGCGTACGGGTGCGCATACTAGGTTCCCATACTTCTCAAACCAACATGTACACATATTATGGTTCCCGGACATGGACAACATATGTGCAAGAGTATACAACATGTCACAATCCAATAATGGTTAAGTATTTTAAACTCTTCATTTCTATCATTGAAACTTTCTTAGAGGATGGCAATAGCCGTTTTCACACACTATTAACATCAAAGAAATTTTCAAGTTATTGAAATAATCATAACGAAACATTCCAAGTCTACATCAAATGATTGTATCACACAAACCATGTAAGATGTTACTCGGCGATTTTTACATGATCAAGATGAACTTGGTCGAAGCGAAATCTTGCCAACACATATTCCGAGAAATATGTAAGCGAGTTAAACTCATCTCAAAATCTCAAATTTGTATAATATAAAACTATATCGTAACACGACTTATGTCTCAATATAGGAGATAGAGTAGAAATAAACTTTCCAAGTGATAGATGAGTTTCAGTCTCCACATACCTTTTTGTTGATGAAGTTCTAGAAGCTCGCCTTAGTAGTTCTTCGTCTTCAATGATGAATGCCGTGAAGTCTAATACTCAACTACACAATCTATCCTAGTCCGTGACATCTATAAGTAAACTAGAAATCAAGACTTATAGTTTTGATCACTAACATTGACAAACAAGCTTGAGATAGCAACGCTTGCGAGTTCGACTGAGCAGTGCTCTAACAAAGTCAACTAAAAGCATGGACATGGAATTCAGATTACATTTCTCATCTAAAATGCGATTAACAGAGTGTAAAATAGCTTCCCCTCCACATGGTACTCCCATACCAAATTGGAAATCACTCAAATAAACTAAGATTTCTTTACCTACAATAGATGCAGCAACCTTAGATACTAGCCTTCTCCATATAGTACCCACAACAATAGGCCTAATACCACCACCTGGTTTAAGCAAGGGTGTAAGAGGTGCACTAGCAAAAAACATGCCAAGCTGAGGGGGCACTTACCAGCCAATAAGAGATTAACAATTGATGTGATAGAAGCTAGCGGATCATCTAGAAAATGTTACGCATGAAGTCCATCTCTACCACAGGAAGTACCTTTGGGAAAACTACGAATCCTGTGTATAACCATATCCGAACTAGAAGATGCTGCAGCAACTCCATTTGGTACAGTAGGCAAGGTAGGCGGCGGTGCATAAGGATTCTTAAGATGCAAATCTGCCAAAGTGTTGTCAGATAAAGAGGCTACGCCAGAAGAAGTAAGAACTCTGATCGCATCAGTATATGAACCTTGGCTTAATTTCTTTTTACAAAGTCTAAGATTAACATCTACTTGGTTATCCTTATGAGCTGAAACCTTAAGTTTAGTCAAGACATCATGTTCTGTCAATAAATCCATAATCAAAGAGATACAACCATCAGTCTCATGCCATTTAGCTAAAGCTTGATTTATAGAAGCAATTTGTATTCTCTTATGCACACCTGATCTCTCTTCAGTTTTATACTTTTTTTTTTTAATTTTTTTTAACTTTTTTTTTTGAAACACCATAAAAAAACAAATTTTAAATAAATACTTAAAAATTAAAATTAAAAAATTTTAGAAAAATAAAAAATAAAATAAAAAATTAATCAAAAATAAAAAAAGAGTTTAGCCATTACAAAAAATATATGGACGAGGGATTCTTCGTTTTACTTGAAAATGATTTAATTTTATTTTATTGAATATCCCCGATTAATTCCCATATCCTAATGGTGGGTTCAAAAATTAGTACTTATCCACGCTGAATAAACTCTGTGCGTATCACTTTACGGTGACAAGACCAATCATGCACGTACGATAGGTCTTGATCGGGTACCTGTCAGCTCATTTGTGAATGAAGAAGTATATATTAGAAAATTTTCCCAGTTTTGTCTTAGAGCAAGTCTTATGGTGGAATCCATCCTATTCCAAGTGTGGAAAAACCATGGAATGTCAAGTCTAGTGGCTTCCAAATTGGTGTTTTCCATGAAAAATCCAAGCAGTGTTCCATGATTTCGTGTAATGGTCCGTGGAATCCATGGTAGTGCTAATCATATTAGCGTAAAACGCTATTCAGAATAGCGCACTAGAAGACGAAAAGTGCTAATCAGTATAGCGCTCAACGCTAATCAGAATAGCACAAAATGCTATTCAGAATAGCACAAAGCGCTATTCAGAATAGCGCTTTTTTTTTATTCGTAGATTTAAAACGATCCATTGGAAATCTAATGGCTGAGAAAAAAGTGTTAATTTTGTGTTATTCTTAATAGCGTTTTGTGCTATACTGAATAGCGTTTTGCGCTATTTTGATTAGCGTTTTTTTAGCGCTATTCTGATTAGCGCTCAACGCTATTA
Source organism: Papaver armeniacum (assembly GCA_023531295.1). NCBI lineage: Eukaryota > Viridiplantae > Streptophyta > Magnoliopsida > Ranunculales > Papaveraceae > Papaver > Papaver armeniacum. The sequence goes on along the minus strand of JAJJWW010017106.1, from coordinate 390 downwards.
AGATTAGCGTTTTTTGTTGTTCCACCACTACACTTGAACTTCCATCCACGATTCCAAATGCTGAGGTGGCGTGGAAGATGGAAGATGGAACTCTTCCACCATAAGACTTGCTCTTAATCGTTTATGCATTGAACTCCAAAAGAGCCCCATATGGTTACCTGATTAGATTTTCGGAGCTCTCGAGCATCCATATCACGATACTACCCCTCTACTAGGTCTTCTTCTATAACCTCCTTAACATCTGATGTTGCGAGTCTTGCGACGTCCTTTGTAATATCACAGATGCTGCATATATTTTATATAACTCAAAGTATAGTAGGTCAGCATTCAGAATTGACTAGCATTCGATGTGACATAGGATTTTGTTTTTTTGACTTGAAAGGTTGTATT
>JAJJWW010017105.1:0-95370 GCA_023531295.1 Papaver armeniacum | reverse complement strand
AAGTACTTTCTCCAAAGTGATTGTTTATGGGTTGAGTCGAGACAATGCAACTAATCGGTTCACACTTCGTGTGATCGTCTATGGATACGAGATCGAGACAATACAACAACGCAAGTATGTTACTTGATAAAAGGTTCGGACTTAACCAAACACAATAGGATTCACTTATCAAGTAAATATGAATTAACGTTTGTGTAATTTACTTTAATTATAATATAAAACAATTATAATGCGGAAATATAAAGTAAATGACACAAACAAGATTTTGTTAACGAGAAAACCGCAAATGCGAAAAACCCTGGACCTTGTCAGGGATCGAATACTCGGGATTAAGCCGCTATACAAAATTACACCTAACTTCGTATAGTTGAGACCAAGCAACTAAACCTATAGTTCACCTAGTTCCGTCTGTATTCCCACGCCTCCGACCTTAGTCACGTACTTGGACCAATTCCTTTGGTTCGTATTCCAAATTGATAAATGAACAACAAATCTGTTTGGTATCAACTCTAGTCAACCAAGTGATATGAGTTGGACAAAGGATCTTCCGTTTATCTTAACATAAACTCCTTCGTCAGGTCCTTAGATCTATCTTATGTTCAATTACCAAAGTAATCGTTTAAGATTAAGCCAACAACACTATTAATCCAAAGAATTGTGTTGATGCTAATCTAATTAATTAATCAATCCAATCTATCACAAAGATAAACCGATTATTAATTGGATCATCTTTTACCGAAACAAGTATTGTGCACTATGAACCCACAAATCAGAAATCTTCAATATCTTCTTTGTCTTCAAATCTTTTTAGATCTTCAATACACACCCTGCACACAATCACTTGAATCTCTTGTGATCAATCACGCATTTAACGGAGTGTTAACAATGGATTATCACAAGATCGTCTTTAGATCTAACAACAATCTAAAGATCCTGTCAAACTTCACGAACTAGTTTGAGTGAATCTTATATCGAAGAGAAGATTCCCAAGCATAAACAAACTAGGTGCAATCAAAGTTCAACCGATCAATTCCACATCATGAGTTTTCTTGATCTTTAGTTTTTGGAATTTCTTTTCCCCTTTCTCTTTTCTAAATTTTGAATGGTAAAAGTTCTCTTATTAGTTAAATAATTGAGTCTTTTATTTGTTTATGTTTACTCCCTCTACCTATCTGTTTAGAGTTATATTGTTTTGACCTAATGAATAACTAATCCTTTGTGTTAGCAGCTTTCGTTGATCCTAACAGTTGTGAGTAAACCAGTTGTGGATTACCAGTTGTGGTTCTATGAGGCCAAACATGTCTTCATATTTATTAACAAACAGTGTCCCGTCAAGTTGTGCTGCCCATCTACTCCATGATGGAAATTGAACATTTGAGGAAGATTGCTCTCATCGATAAATATCCACCTAAACTCAGTAAAACCTTCATCGCCGATTCAACAACTCAACCATGGCAGTTACTTTTTACAAAAACCCAAAACCCCTACTTTCCCTCCTTGAAGATTCCCAAATTTGGTAATATTATTGATCGCATTAAAAGGGAAGAAAATTTTTCAGATAACTTTCTCTTTTGGGCTCACAAAAATAAATCTCATAATATCTCTGCTCTTCAATGGGAATATCCTTGGTATAGTAATTTTAGGAAAAAATATATTCCCAATTTTGCAAATTCGAGGAAGTTTTTATCTAACCTCAGAGGTATAAATATCAACCCTAAAACCTTAGCTAAATATCCCATTCCAACTTACCGCAGAAGAACTTTTATCTCGGCTACTATGGCTTCCAATATGGCTTCCAACTCTCAAGCACAAGTCGCTAGTTTATCTGATCAATTAAGATCAACTGCAATTGCTGCTCCTAGAATTCAAAGAAGAACTCTTGCAATCCAAACCATCGATCAAGTTGCTGAAACTTGGTCAAACACTATCATTGTCAAAATAATCTTGCAGCTTTGTGGAAATAAGAGAAGTCCAGAAGAAATCAACATCATATGGAAGCGGTATAAAGAAGGAGTTCAAAGTTATGGGTCATAATATGTACGTGGTTAAATTTTCTTCAAAAATTGAGCAAGAAGATGTTATCAAAAAATCTCCATGGGTAATCAAAGGAAGCATGCTAGCTGTGCAAGAATACGATCCAAAAGTTGAGTTTAAAGATGTTAACTTCACACACCAAACTTGGACAGTGAAGTTCAGGAACCTCCAGCTGGAACACCTGGATGTTGGAGTTATAGATGAAATCATTCAAGACTTTGGTGTGAGATGATATACCAATGCATTAGCACCACTAACATTTCGATTTTGCTTAATGGATCTCCTTGTCCTTCTTTTAAACCAACTAGAGGTTTGCGGCAAGGGGACCCATTTTCCGCATATCTTTTTATCTTGTGCATGGAATCATTTAGTAGATATATTTTACATGCTGAAAACAACGGTATAATTCAAGGGGTGAGTATCAGCAAAGATATTCCAAGTGTTTCACACTTACTTTTTCGGTACACAAAAAAAATGGGAGAATCTGTGTACTCATAAAAATGGGAGACAGTGATATATTTTGATGATAACTGCCTCATATTTGTCAAGGCTTCCCATGATCAAGCCAATAATTTGATGACTTTGATCAGAGATTTTAGCAATATCTCTGGTCAAGTAATTAATTTTGAAAAATCTGGATGCTTTTTTAGTAAAAATGTACATCCAGATATCACTGTCTCGCTTATTAATGATCTGGTAGTTAGGAAAATTGATCTAAACAAGAAATATTTAGGCATTCCTTTGTTCATTGATAAGAACAAGTCTGAATCTTTCGAGTTATTTGCTGATCATTTTGGTAAAGATCACTTGCAGGTGGAAAGGAAATCGGCTTACTCAAAAGGCTGGTAGATCCATACTTGTGCGAATGTTTTAAAATCTTCTCCCACTTATCACATTAGTACTTTTCTCATCCCAGACACCATTACTCAAAAAATGGAGCAATTCCAAAGGGATTTCTGGTGGGGGAAAAGTAATCCAGGTGGTATCTACATAAAAAAATGGGAGAATCTGTGTACTCATAAACTTCAGGGTGGTCTTGGATTCAAAGATCTAAAAACTTTTAATAAAGCCATGTTAGCTAAACTAGCTTGGGCCATGATTCATTCCTCTTCTGAGTTGTGGGTTAAAATCTTGAAATGTAAATATTTTAAGAATTATCACCCTCTGCATGCTAAGAAACCTTTAGACTCATCTTGGTTATGGAAAGGTATCACTGTTGGTTTAGAAATTATTAGGGAAAACTCTATCTGGGAAGTCAGGAATGGGTCTAGCATTTACGTTTTTTCTGATAATTGGATCCCTGATGTTTCTTACCCTCTTTGTCACTGTTATCCTAATCCTAATATGTTGGTTTGGACACCAATGAATTTCCAAAACCGTAAATATTCTCAAGATATTCATTAAAGCACAAATTCGGTTTCCATAATTCCTGGAAATGCTCTGTTCAAAAATAATGATCGAAATCTCTCGGAAAATCTCTGATTAGTAAATGCACATTACTAATTCTTATTTCCCTACAAAATGAAGTTAAATACCTTAATTAAAATATTCTTAACTTATTTATGTTTCGATCCTGGGATTCTCTTACCTTGGCTATTAAGTAATAACTCTGAACAATTAAAGAAATAAACATTCATGGCACGTGTTCAAAGTATGTCGACATCTTAACTTTGTAAGTTCTCTTTCACACTTACAACCTTGAAACCAATTTGCCACACTTCCAAACAAGTTTAGAATTGGTTCATCTGACTTTCAAGAACTATGTGATTGATCAAATAACATTCAATCAAAATCATGGGTTTAACAGTTCTACCAGAACAAGTTTCGGTTCTACCTTCCATGTGAGTACTATGCATAGTCACACTATTTTCCATAATTCGGTTGACTAGGTACTAAAATCGGTACCCCACATATATATGGTATCTAACTTATATGTGTTGCACATGTCCATAGGATCGGTTCCCTTTTGCCTAAAAACGTGTTGCACATGTTCATAGGATCGGTTCCCCTTTCTTCTATAAACCTTGTTGCACCTCATACAAGGATCGTTTCCCCTTTGTGATGTACTGCACCTCTTACTAGGATCGGTTTCCCTTTCCCATATTTGGTCAGACAGAAAATTACAAACCCGATCATACCATCTCAGGTGATTACTTAAGATCGGTTTCACTAATAAAAGTCATACCAATACATAAGTCAGGCCTTTGTTAATAGTTCTACCCAAGAACACAACAAGTCGTGAATGCTTATACTCAATCACACATATTGGTTGTTGTAGATGGGGCAAAACGATTTGCTGGTTTTTACGGAATTGAGGAGACGACCGTACGGAGGAGACTCCTTGAACCGAGCAAAATGTTCAGCCTCACACGGATATGCACTTTAAAGAAGGGAGTGCTTTGAATTCGAGAGATCAATCTGTAGTACTCGGCCTAAACCAAGACAATGGCCGTTCCCGGTAAATTCGGTCACAAGAGAGGATGGTTCGATGCAGAGGAGGAAGGCGAGAAATGTGTGAGATCAATGGTGATCGAAGATTGTAGGTGTGTTGCGTATTGAAAATAGGATAAGTTGAATGATTGAATTTGCTCTGTTGAGAGTTGGATTGTTAATCTCGTGTTGTCTGTTTGACCTGAGATTGTCCTTGTTCTTTCAATCATGATTCATAGACTTATTTATATTGTTGGAATTGAAAACACCATGATCTCATGAAATGTGACAATTTATGGAATCAAAGAATGGGGAAGTGGAAATCATGTTAAAAACAGTTGCCCAACGTGCGGAGACTTGGTTGATTTTCCATCCACTACTTTGTTAACTCCTTCAACTGATTGCACGACTTGCTCACATTCTCATCGTATGTATGAACACACGTGCCATAGAACGCCAGACCAAAACCCTAGTTAATATCCCCCATGTGACACGATTGATGTCTCGTGTGATTGGGGAGTCTGCAAGGCAGACGTGTATTTAGTTAGTCAATTCTTGACTTCATGACTTCATGGGACGATGAGTCCTTGTATTGTTGAGTCGAACGTGATTTGAAAATGTTACGAGACTCATGAATTGAGCATGTCTGCTGTGAGACAGTATAATTCGACGTTGAGGTGAGCAAGTGTTGCTCATTATTAATATTGATAGTTGAACCAATATTCCTTGGTTCGAGCAAATATTGCTCAAATCGAGCAAGTGTTGCTCGTCTGATGAATTATTGATAGCGTGACCAAAATAATACATTAATTAATATCTTGGTAGTTGAACAGAGCATAATTAATAAGAATATTGATCATGAGATCGTCATAAAATTATTAGTGTTTGAATCTGGAATTATGATCCTTGAACTCGGAAACCCTAATTTGATCAATTGATGACCAGTTGATGGTTTATTTGAAAATTAAACATGGAATGAAGGAGAACCGGCTTCATGGGACCATGGGTCGACCATGTAGCTCCCATATGTTCGTGTGAGCAAATACCAAGGACTCTTGAAGAGTTGGTGATTTTTTAATGAAAGAATGATCAAATGCTGGTTTAATCATTTATTCGGAAAAATGCTCGTCTGAGCCTTAGGTGATAAAACCTAATTAATTATGAAAAGGTGAAGGACCGACCAAGGGGTTATGAAATCCGCCCTAGGTGGTCACGGGATCGACTGACGATCATTCCATGAAAATCCCAGAATTATTTGGAAGAGTTTTGGACCTAATACGTGCAATTGCGCAAATTAGGTCAAATTGTGTAAATATGCGGGACCGTATCCTTGCGAGCCAAAGAGCCAACCTTGGTCGGTCAAGGTACCATGCTCATGTCACCAAAGTGTTTGTATCTCAGTTCTGAGAATTTTGATATTTTCAGATGTGCATTTGAGCAATCATTTGAGAAAATATGAAGAAATCAGGGGTTTTTGATGAAACCGTCAAAACTTCATGAGATGAAGGAAAAATAATAAAAAAGTGAAGGAATCATGAAGTGTGGGACCGGCCATGGCCAAGGCATGGCGGCCGGCCAAAGGGCCCAATCCCACACGTTTTTCCCAATTTTTATAATATTTTCATGATTTTAGGGAAATATGATAAAACCAAGGAATTTGTTAAAACCAAGGAGTTTTGTTGAAATCAAAGAGTTTTGTTGAAATCAAGGAGTTTCCATGAGATGAGGAAAACATGAAAAAATAATAATAATAAAATAAGGGACGTGTGGGACCGGCTTGAGCATGGTTGGCGGCTGAGGCCCTACTGTGAGTTTTTCCCTAATTTTATGTATTATTTCATGATTTAAAGGAATTTTCATAATATCATGAACTCAAGGAACTTCATGGGATTAAGGAAACATAAAATATAATAATAATAAAATAGGGTATGTGGGGCCAGCTTGGGCGTAACCGGCCGGCTGGGACCGGTCCCACGGGTTTCCCTAATTTTATATTATTATTTTCATGGGATTAAAGAAATATCATGAGATTAAGGAGTTTTCATGAAATTAGGGAAATAATAATAAAATAATGAGGAACCATGAGGTGTGGGGCCGGCCAGGATCAAGGCATGACTGGTTGGCCAATAATCACGGCCCCACAATATTTTCCCTAATTTTATATTATTTCCTTGGTGTGAGGAAACACCATGAAAACGAGGAGTTTCCTCAAAACGAAAGATATTTGTTCAAGTGAAAGGATTTTCATGAACTCAAAGGAAAAATAACAAAAAATATGATAAAAATATGAAGCTGGCGAGGGATTGACCATGGCACGTCAATGCGGTCAGTGGGCACTGCTCCCAGTCCTTGGTCAATTTTTAATTATTTATTATTTTCCTTCCTATTTTGCATAGGTTCATCGTCTCGTCATATTTTGAAATACTTGTTCGTACGGTGATTGTTAGTGCATCATCGTCGAGTACACTTGCACCATTTGGATCGAGGCTTACTCGGAGGTAGCTCAGATGCCCTTGTTATTGAATATTTATTACTAACCCATGGAATTCTGCTGGGAAGAACCATGGATTGAAGTAACGAAATATTACAAAAGTATTTGAATACTTTCAGAAAATATTTGAATATTTCAGAAATTCAGTGGATGAATCCAAGAATTTAAGAATAATTAATTGATGGCTCTATACTAGTAGAGCAAGTTGTCTAGGAGCATTAATTATTCTGATATGAGCTTGCTGGAGCTTCATATCCTTTATATAGTGAGGGAAAACTGTTGTTTGTATCCTGAAGACGTTATCGCTCTATACTAGCGAGCAAGGCATGTCAGGAGCCGTCAATCTCGTGATTCTATATAGAAATAATTCTTAAGTATTCAGTTTCATGAGATATGTTGTTGTCGGTAGAGACTACATATCTATATATACTCTGAGAGACAGTATTCTCAGTCAGAGGTTCGATGAGAGACCCGTGTCTCAATACTCACGTCTGATTGCTGGATTAGAAGTTCGTATAATTATGGGTTTACGATTTTAGCCTTTGTCGAAAATCCACCATCTACATTAAGTCCCCTGCTTAGTGAGGAAAGCCGTGTTCCTCAGTCAGCATTGAATGGTGATTTTCCGTTCATAAACAATATAAGTAATTGAACTTAGTCGTAAGTTAAGACATTACCGGATTTTGATAGTACGAGCAAACTATGACTTGAATGAAGATCCCAGTGGCATGATGGAGCATTGTCTAATGAGCATAGATTGGTGTTGAACCGCTGATCATGATGACGGGACCTTGGTCGTTTAGGATTCGCGGGCCGGGCCCAAAAAAGGAATCCTTATTTTAGGAATAGACACTCGTTTGTTCGTTAGTTTAAGGAACAAACAAAATAGACCTGAGTCTAATGATATAAAATTTTGTCTATGAGCTTACACGAAAACCAAAATTTTATCTTTGTGAGATTTCAAGAACTGGAATAAACTCTCGTTCTAAAGGTGAATGCTCGTACGAGAGAATTATTTTTTTATTTTTATTTTTTTTGAAAAGATGTGCGTCTGTTAATAAATTTTTTGTCTATGAGCTTTCATGAAAAAAATTTTATTTTCGATATGTGAGCCTTCACAAAATTTTGAAAATATACTCTCGCTTCAAAGACAGATGCTCGTGCGAGGGAGCAAAACATATAGATATATTTTTAAATTTACGTGAGTTTCACGTTAAATATATGTATTTTGTAAAATCAATGTTTTGATTTTGAACAACTGTTGAAAGTAGACGATTATACATGGTGAAATAATGTCTGTATGTGAGTTTTCACAATTGTAAGATGGACGTCTGTCCAATTTTTGAAAAACCAGTGGATGTTAAAATTCACGTGGGTCGTTCACGGTTTGATGAAAATCAAGTCATGATTTTGAATAATAAATTTTGCTCGTTTTTGCAGATTTGAAGGGACGAGCAAGTTTTTCGAAATTTTGACGTTATAATCACTATAGCTAGTGAAATTGTAAATAGGCAAGAGTTGGATTATTACCGTTTAAATAGCGTGCTTGTTATTGATATATCCATGACTCCACAGTATTTCGCCTCGAGATAGTGATGACTTAGGTTACAACCACCCTTACGGATCTTTCGGAGAACGCTCCGAAATATCAAGTCAAACATGAAGACTTTGCGTGATGTTCATCCTGGGATGAATCAACCTTCGCAGAGACGCTTGGAAAGCTGGTACTTTGTATGTCTCTCGATCATCGTGAGTCGTCCCTTGTCAATGAAGCTTAGCGCCGACTTTAGCAAATGAGACTATCGGCCGACAATGAAGGCGGGATTTGCATTGATGGTGTTGATCCTGATTCAGATGTGGATGAACGAAGAATTTCGTCATAATTCGTCATCATAAAATTCAGAAGTTAGGTCTTCATTGAAATTGTTGTAGAATCTTCGTCTGATGTCTGATTTTCGAGGTCTACCCATGTATCCTCATGCCCAGGAAATTTCCAAACTTTTTTAAAGAAGCTTTTTGGGTTCCGAGCATGTTTAGGATCCGAAATCGATGAAACAGTAAACTTCCAGGAGACCTTCTGAAAATTTTCAGTTGGCATGCGGTCCAATGTTTTGGCCACAACTCTTTGCTCGTTTCTCCAATTGCTGTGAATTTTGGATATGCTGTAGAGGACATCCATACGAAGAGAATGGTGTATGACCCATCCCCAAATTCTTCACCAATTACTCCCAGCTCGTCTGTTTGTACATGACAGTATAAAATCATCTCCGATGAGTTTGTTGTAAAACACTCATGTTGTTTCTTTAGACCATTCGCTTGTGTCTTGAACGGTTGGTGAAGAATTTTAATGTCATTGATTCGTTTCAGCCTTTAATAGAAATGTTGTAGAATCTTCGTACGAAGTCGGATTTTCGCGGTCTGCAAATGTATCCTTATACCCAGGAAATTTCCAAACTTTAGCAAAGAAGACTTTTAAGCTTTGAGAACGTTTAGGGAGTCGAAATCGATGAAACGATGAAACTTCCGGAGACCTTGAGAAAATTTTCAGCTGGCATGTGGTCCAATATTTTGCCACAACTCTTCGCTTGCTTCTCCAATTGCTGTGAATTTTGGATATGTTGTAGAAGACATCCATACGAAGAGAATGGTATATGACCCATCTCTAGATTCTTCACCAATTGCTCCCAGCTCGCCTCTTTGTGCATGACAGTGAAAAATCATCTCAGACGAGCTTGTTGTAAAACACTCTTGTTGTGTCTTTGGACCATTCGCTTGTGTCTTGAACGGTTGGCGAAGGATTTTGATGTCATCGATTCATTTGAGGTCAGGAACCCTTGATTGATACATGAGCATGGTGGTGCTTGCAGCGCCATCTTCTTGATGAAGGACTTAGCGAAAAGACCTGATGGACATCGATCGATTGTAGAGGTTATGAATCCCGTCCACGAATTTTTGCTTGCATGTTGTATGCTCTGGAAGATGTAGGAACCTCACACGACGTCGGAATTCGATGCTTGACCCCATTTTTTGAAGCTAAGAGACTGAGTTATTACATGATAGAAGAATCACTCAATTCGGAGTTGTAGAGGTCCTCCAACGAAGCGTGCACATTTGCAATTTGTTATCCCGTACAAATTTTTCAGGTTTCGTAGTCCTGACGGTAAAGGCCATATCTTTCAGCTCGTATGTCCGATTAATGCTTCCTTTTGGTATGTTGTAGAAGAGACATAGAAGAACATCTTTTGTTGAGGAAGCATTGTCCCATTCCTCACCCATTGGTACGTTTTTGCAAACCCATGACCTGAAGTGTGTTGTATCTCATTTGTAGAGGTGATGAGAACATCTTGTAGAAGACTTTGGATTATGCCCACCCTGATTTGGGAAGACTTTCATGTGAGCATGTTATCGAGGTCTACACATCTTGATATGAGTCATTGGTTCTTAGAGAAATCCACTTCATGTGTAACACTTGAGAGAATGATTAGTTGATGAAGCCCTGAGGATGTTGCTCCTGAGACCGTCGTTGAATGCTGGAGACTATGAATGATCACACTCCAGAGATCTTTGTCGATGCTGAGATCATGGATAGTGTTCCTCTAGAGATTATTGTTGATGATGATACCATGGTTGAAGTTGCTCCAAAGACCGAAAATGCTAGAACCATGATTATAGATATAATCCTTGCCCCTTCATCCAGTGAGCCTTTTACATTCACGAACTAGTTGATGAGTTAAGCGTCCCTAAGATGAAGGTGTACTGAGAGTTCAGCCTGAATGCTCCTGAAAGCATAACTTTAGTATGAAATGGCTTTGTCGGTGAGTCGATGTTGTTGCGGTAGATAGCATCAGCATTTTTCATACTGGATATGATTGGTGAAGAGAGAAAGTTCCTCAATCATGCAGGGGCTTGTGATGTAGAAAAATCCCGTTGATGAAGTTTCATGGAATCACCTCAGGTTGCGAGTGTATATTGAAGGAGTTAGTGCCATCCAGGTACGAATGATGTTGCATCTGCTTTAGAAGTCTTATCATGGGATAATGAAGACTTATCGATTGTAGTTTAGTAACACTTTGATCGTGGTGTTGAATCAATGTGTCATCGTCGAGATATCTGTGTTGAAGCTGTATTCTTTGATTGGGAGTATAATTTGATGGCTTCTTAGATGCTTGAGCGTTGAAGCGTATATTCCTTAAGCATCGAATGTCTTAAGGGTTTGATTATCTCGAAGCCTGGAGTTTCTTATGTTGATTAAGCATTCTTTCGTTGCGGTAGTGGGATTCGACACTTATGCAGACCTCAGAGCTTTTTGATTTTGTGGAACACATGGACTTGTAGGAGAAACGCCCAAAGTGTTCTTTGCCATGTTTGGACATCATCTCATGAATGTTTCAGTGCTTGATTCGTGAAGCTACCATTCATAACTTCTTGCGGAGTTGCTAGCGAGGTGAGTCCCCATGCTAGGATAGCATGTGAGGAAATAAATGACATAGGAATGGAATGATACTTGCCTGATTGGGGAACCTCTTGATGAATGTCTATGCATCTTGTTCTTGCTTCAACCTCGACAAAGTTTGAAGTTACTCCAAGTACTCTGATGACGGAATGCCCGTCAAATCTTCTGGATCAGAACTTTCTTCGTTGGAGAGATGTGTAACCAAAGGCGCTTTGTAAGTACCCATATTTTCAGCGTGGATCCACGCTCGTCTGAAGGACATGACATGATATTCCTGATTATGTGAAACTTGGTTTCTATCCAGGTTGAACTTATGTTCACTTTGATAGTGATGTAACTATAAGTATTTCCGAGCGCTCCTTCAAGGTCCCTGATTAAGATGGGAGCATGAGTAACTTCTTGTCGAGTGATTCTTGTGGATCTGATGGTTTTCAGTGAGATGTTGTTGATGGCGATGCCAGCATCGATCAACGTTCTTCCAAATTTGTCTCTTCTGAGATTGGTTGTAGTAACGATCCCAGTCGTACATCTCTTGGTCTGTAGTTGAAGGCTCAAGAAGTATTTCCGGAATGGACTTCTTGACACGATGTGATTCAGTGTTGTGAACATGTTTCTCCTTTGTGCCTTCAACAGATAGAGCAATTCATGTTCGACCAAGGATTGAACTGCCTCTTTGATTGGTTGTTCAGTGAGTGTAAAGGCTCTGATTGGGAAAGGATTCTTGTGTACTCCTTCAGTCCCCAGTTGAAGCTGAATCAACCTGGGATTCTTCATTTCTTCTTCAGTTGGCTCTCTCCTGATGAGCGACAATTTGATTGCACCATCTTGAACCCAAAATTCTAGTAACTCGATCACTCCTTCATGAGAAGAGAGAAGTTTGAGTCTGTCTGATCATTTCCACGCTTGTTGATGCTAGGTCGAGGTTTTTGCATTTTAGGATTGGTTATCCTTTCTTTGCGCTTTCGGAGGAGCCTCAAAGTTTGGAGGAGCGTTCTTGTGCTGTGGTATGTATGGACACTCATGCTGAGGAGAGTATTTGATATACTGTTTGTCATGCTTGGCTATGTCTTAAGCAATAAACTTTTGATGGTATGCTCGATTTTAAGAAGTCCTGAGTACGAAACCTTTTGATGAAAGCATTTGCATCTTCTTCAGGCTTTTGTGTTAGCTCTGTCAGGGCTTTGACCTCCTTCAAATACTCGAATAGTGAAGTATCTTCTTTTTTCTTCTTCGAATCAGAGGTTTCTTCAACAGAGAAATGTGCAATTGAAGGTCTTTGGTGTTACCTTTCCAGTGTGAATCCATGTCCGTCCAAGAATCATATTATATCTTGGATCTTCTCGGATTATGTAAAATTTTGTTTTTTTCCAGGCTGGGTTTATGTTCACCTTGAGAGTGATGTGGCCATAAGCGTCTCTGGGTATTCCTTCATGATCTGTGATTGTTACTGGAGCATGAATGGCTTCTTGTCATGTGATACCAGCAGCTCTGAGAGTATTCAGAGGGATAGCATTGACAGCGGTGCCGACATCAATCAATGCTCGTTTGAACTCGTTTCCCTTGAAATAGACTGTGGTGAGAAGTCCCCAGTCGTTCATTTCTTTGTCTGTCGTTGAGGGAGGCTCAGACAATGCTTCTTGAATCAATAAACGCTTTCCTGACATGATGTGATTCAGTGCAGCGGACATGTCTCCCTTTTGAGCCTTTGATAAGTACAGCAATTCGCAGACGTGTTTGATTAAAGATTAAAATGCTTCTTCGACAAAGCGGTTCGAGAAAAGAGTGAAGGTTCTAATCGGGAGAGGATCTCTGTGCACTCCTTCAGTCCCCAAGTTGAGCTCTCGACTCGACCTTTTCTTTAAAGATGCGCATCAGAGTTCTGCAATCACTTGTGGGATGGTTGACGAACCTATGGAAGCGGCGGTAGCGAGGATTTTACATGGCCTCTTGATTGGCTCTTTCTTGACATAAGGCGGTTTGATTGCGCCGTCTTGAACCTGGCGTCTAGCAGCTCAATAACTTCCTCAATGGAGCAGGGGAAATCAGGTATCTCTGGATCAGCTTCTGTGTGTAGTTGCAGGAAATCCCACAACACACCCCTTATAATATTTTCTAAATCTAAATCAATTTCATAATCAAAATAAAGATTAAAGTGCTAAAATTATAAAATGGACACAAGGATTTTTTACATGGTTCGATCAATGTGATCTACATCCATGGTTCTTCACTATGATTGTTGAGGTTACATTAGTATTACATTTACAGTCTCCATTAATGGATATTTTGTAGAGCTCTAGATCTAATTATTTGGGGGAAGAAGATGATAAAGAAAATAAATCCCCTCTAAAATATCTCTCTCTAAAATAATATTTATCTCTTAACAAAATGTGTCCTCTCTCTAAAGTGTATCCTCCTTTTCTCTCTCCTGCCTTTCTCTTTATATAGGATATTACATAGTGGATGACAGCTCATGTACAACTAATATTTCCCTTAATTTCGGATTTACCTTGCGACATTTCGCAGGTCTACAAATGTTAGTCTTCGCAAGTCTTTTTGACTCTTCGCAGAATCGTCACACCTTTCTCATATTTAAGCTAATGTCATTTGTTGCGTCGTTTCTAATATTTCTTCTGCGACATTATTATGTTGTGTCGTTAATAATTTGCAAGTGAAGGTTGCTGCGATATTCTGCTCCTACACTGTGTGTTGAGCAGGAGTTTGTGCATTATCCTTCCTTTGTGTCTTTGCAGGTGTAGGATCATAATATCGCAACGTACAAGACTCGCGGGATTAATAAACGAACGCCGGACGTCTGCGAGGCGATCAGGAGCTAAAATAAACGACGCCTTATGAATAACGACCGGTAAAACATAAAGAAGACGTGAGACCTGGCGAGGTTAAGAAGTGTCGCGAGAATGAATGTTTGTACATCTGCGACACTTCGCGAGACATTCCCGAAAATAAAGGGTAGCTTAGCTGTCATCCACCATGTATTACCCTATATAAAGGGCTGAATGAGTCTGTAAAGGGGGAGATCTTTTTGGAATTGTTAGGCAAGTCAATAGGAGAGAGAAAGTTTAAGAGTGCTTTAATTTCTAAGTGTAATTCCATTATCCTGTGTAAACATTTCATGGATTGAATCAATAAATATTCTTGATCTTACTTCTTTCAATGGATTAATTAAGCAAAATCGAGTAAGGGGTGTAGTGTGGGATTTCCTGCTACTACATATGCGCTAGAAACAGGGATTGACATAGAAATTGGAAGGAATTTGGATTGACAGAGAAAAGATTTGGAGAAGATACTCAAGAATTCATTGGAAAAGAAAATGGCTAGAAGAAGAAATGTACAAGGGCAGCCAACGACTGTAAGAAGAAGTGGGAGACTTGGGTTGGAGAAAGGAGGAATGAAACAGGGAGAATCGTCAAGGATGAATATGAGAAATGATGGAGAAGATCAAAACCAACCACCGATTTCCCCGGTAGCAAATGCGGTCGTGGGATTATGATAGAGTAAGTGTACATACTTGGAGGTCCGATTCAAGATGAGAGAGAAGAGGAGCAAAGAACTTGGTGAACAATGGACAAGGAGAGCAAGGAATGAATGGAGAAAACGAAGAAATCGCGGCATTAGAAAGATTGAGAAAAACAATACACGAAGAGAGACGACTAGAGAGCGGAGGAGCGAGCAAACTTGACAAGACAAAACCATGAATTGAGGATGGAAAATATGAGGTTGCAAAATAGGAGATCAAGAAGTAGCGTGAGATCAAGTTCAAGATCGAATAGGGAAGAAAGAAGGAGAGTTTTACCAATGAGAAAATCTTGGGAAGAGACACAAAATCCGAGTACGGAGCATGGCGAGAGAAGAGGGGAAATAGAAGATCGTTACGTTCCTCGGCCTCGAAAATCCTCAAAATGAGCGGAATAGGGAAAATCAAGGAAACATGCAACTCCAAGAACCGAATGACCCAACTTTGAAGGGAGAGTAATCTTGCACGGGAGAGAAGAACTGAGAAGAAATCGAGAGATTGAGGATGACATTGAGAGACACTACATTGAACAAGCGCGGCTAGCTCACGAGAGAGAAAGGATAAGAGAAGAAATGGAAAATCAAGAGATGGAAGAGGCAATCCGTGAATAACCATGACAACTCAAGAAAGAAGGAGAGAACAAAATCGTACCAATAGAAATATTAATGAAGAATATGAGAGGGTGCAGATGAGAGCCGAGAGACAGCCAAGAAGAGAGAACAACCGATATAATGGCGTGCGGGTTGACGAAAGAAACGAAGAAGAGCGTCGCGGGAAAGAAGAGGAGAAAATAACGAGCAGGGAAGGTCAAAATAGGCACGAGCGAAGAAGGAGAGAAGCGAGTTGAAAAGACCGGTAGAATCAAATTCGAGGCAAATGAACAAATCTTAAGAGAACTCGGCCGAAATGAGAGGATTATTGAATAGTAGAAGGGAAGGAGGAAGGAGACAAGTTAGACGAAGCCATCGCAGACGCCGCGAAGAATCCCTTCACGCTAGAAGTCCCAGATGGGAGGAATACCTCCTAAGTGCAATCTACCTGCGTTAACCAACATCTTTGATGGAACAACCTGTGCGGTACAACATATCAAGGCTTATATGAGATGTATGTTACAGTGGGAGAATCATGATGCCATACTATGCAAATATTTCGCATCAAGCCTAATAGGAGAAGCACTAAAATGGTTTGAAGGTCTGCAAGGAACACAATCACATCATTTAACCACTTGCAAGCCACATTCCCGGGGAGCATACATAAGTAACAGCTCTTCGCGACCGGGTATTGAAGATGTATTCGGGTTGAAACAAAGGGTTGGCGAGAGCTTGAGGCGATTGACAATAAGATGGAGGACCATGTGTAGCGAAATGGCGGGGACGAGTTGAGGAAAGATATCTTATTCTCTCATTTGTGAATGCTCTCTTCGCGACTAACTTGTTATACATTCAAATTTTTAGAGTCAAAAATACAATCACGATGGCGGAATCATGAGAGTTACAGAAGAATATATCGCCTTAGAAGAAAGACGAGAATGAAATGAATTCTTATCCTATGCGAACACAAACTCGAATGCTGCGAACGCAAGCTTGTTACCTCAATTCATAAATACAGTGGCGAGCACTTCGCAAGGACAGCAAACAGGAAAAGCTGATGAGGGACAACGGAAGATAGTAGCTATGGGAAGCCATGACCAAGAGGAGTTTGAACAAGAAAGGAACTACTATAACCGTAACAAAGAATAATAAGATTCGGAGGCTAGATCATGTGCAAGAAACTTACGGTGGACGAAGGCAATATAACCATGGAGGGCGAGAGAAGTCGTAGAATAGTATGGGAACCAATCAAGATGCCTCCACTGAATGCTAGTGTGGAAAAGATTTGGGAGGCTATACTTGTGATGGAAGATGTACCAGCACCTTGGAACGCGGGATGGAACCACCACCAGGCGGACAAGTCATGAGTTTTGTTCTTACCACCGCTTCCATGGACATCAAACAAACGACTCAGAAAACGTAAAGAGAATCATTCTCGGGATGATTGATCAAGGGAAGTGAATCACTTTCTAAAGGGAGAAGAAAAAGGCCGGACATTACCACCACCACCAAATGCACAAAACAAAGTGTCAGCAAAAGGAAAGGAAACATTTGTGATAGAGGTCGGAACAAAAGCTAAAAATTTGAATTGCAACTCTATCGTCCACTCTTATCGCACAATCGAAGATTTTCATGACAACGTGCTCAGTAGAGTCTTTGCGAGAGATGCTAATGATAAAGAAATAATGAGTCTGGCGAGAACGACGCAGATTAGAAAAGTGGCAAATTGAAGACTATTTCTTTCTCTGCAGATGAAGTGCCAAAAGGAAGAGAAACACATGATAGCCCGTTGGTTGTGAAACTAGAGATTAACCCGAAACCAGTGGATGGAGAAGATGATGAGGCAGAAGCTTGCTGGGCGATCAACCGAATTTTAATCGACACCTAAGTTCAGTGAATATTCTCTTCTACCATACTTACAAGACGATGGGAGGAAAAGATGAGGATTTGATCCCCTCTACATACAAGATATATGGCTTTAATGGCACTGCGAACAAACCAAAGGGAGAGGTTCACATGAGAATACCTCTACAAGGATTATCAACTGATATCTTATTCTGTGTGGTTGACGTGGAATCTCCATATAATGCGCTGATCGGGAGGCCATGGCTTCATGAAATCTTGGGAGTTGCGTCAACATATCATCAATGTATAAAATTTCCACATCCAAATGGCATTGGTATTATACAGGGAGATTGGAAGGAGTCACAGCAATGTCATGAGGTCGATGTAGAAAGCTGCGAAGAAAGAAATGCCAAAAGAAAGGGTTGGAAGCAACATGTGAGAGATGAGCGAGAGAAAGGAAAAAACCGATGGTAGATGTTATAGAAGTAAGGACTCGAACATACCTCGCGAGGTGAATGCCTAGAAACAAAGCGAATGTTATGATAATAAAGGAGCGAAGGATATGAGGAATAAAAGGTATAAGAAGTGAATAGTCAACAAAAAGTAGGAGGAAAAGTAGCAATTGAAGTAACGATGTGCGAGAATCTTGCGAGTCAAGGGTAAATGAGAATTCGATTAAGAAAGAGATAAAGACACAACAAATGAAATGGAATTTTGCGAATACTTCGCAAACAAATATTAACAAATAATGAAACATGAATGATTGAATGATTGAATGATTTAACAAAGATGAATGAGTAAAAGAATGGGACGAACCTTTATGGCGTACACCCTAGTTCGCGAATAAACATTTCGTAAGAGGCAAATGTAAGACCTAAAGTGCGTCATATAAGGGGGTATCTCTCGACATGGCTCAGGGGAAAGGTTACACCGCTCCTGAAGCCTGGGTCATGGAAATTTGGGGCCCATGAAAGCCTATCCGGGGGAGATACCTTGGACTCCCAACTATATATGTAGGTTATACCCTGGTTGGGCGACCGAGGGTCTCTTCCAAGGAGTCAGTGTATGCTCAAGGCGCCGAGGTACACGGTTGAGCCAGAGTGCCCGGATGGATGAACCTACCCCGGCCATTCTTGGCAAGTCTTGGCATATGTTGCACTCGCCCGAAGAAAACTCCACTTAGGGTGCGGTCTCGTAACCATAAACCATATAGGTATAAGGGATAAGAGATGAAAACAACTGGTTGTTGTTAAGACCGGATGGGAGGAGCTAGTCTTGTATGGCCGATGTTTCGCCTCCTTGAAGGGGCAACCGGGAGATGATAAGGGCGACGCTCTCCATTAGGGGGTGTCAAAACAGACGCAAATGTCATAAGGCTATGTTTTCGCAAGAGAATTTAGGCTCGTCATATTTGTGCAATGATCCTGCAGAGGCAATAATACTAACGCGAGGGTAAGGCGAGATCAATGGGTCTTTACATGAAAGTGTATGGACGTCCTGCGGTTTCGTCGCACGACGGCAATGTCATGGGGCTATGTGTTCGCAAGGACATATAGGCCTGTCATATTGTCGCAACTAAAATATCCTGCAGAGGCAAAAATACTTGGAAAATGATAAGGCGAGATCAATGGGTCTTTACATGCAAGTGCAAAGACGTCCTGCGATTTCGCCGCCATAAAAGGTGGCAGGGGAAGACCTCTAATTAGGGAGGTCTAACTCGGAAGACCACACAAAAATGATAAGGCAGGGTCAATGGGTCCTTACTTGAAATGTGAGGGCGGCTTGCGGCCCTGTCGCAATGAAAAGAGATAAAATACATTTATGAAGATACCTGCGACCTCGTCGCAACAGTACATTTCAATAACAATAAAATTATTATTCAACCACATACATGATGACAAACTTTAAATCTTCCATCGAAGATAAATAACAGAGGAAAGTATGGGAATGGAAAAGATAGAATATTGTTATTCATCTTCTGATGAAAGAGTTATACATCAATAATGTTAGCCAATCATATTACAAGGAAGAACTACCAAAAAAGGGGAGTGAAGATTGAATTCAGGGGGGAAGAATCCAAGAAGTACACTATAATAAAGATACAGAAATATACAGATATTACAGGCAGCGAAAGAGTTATCTCTTTCATGATTCTTCTCCTTCATCCGATTCTTCGGTACTATTATTTCCATCGCCAGAATTTTCTTCTTCGCCAGCTTCACTATCAGAAACATCTGAGACAGGTAGATTCTCAGGAACCTTTTCAAGGAGCCAGGGATATGAATGTAGAGGGATATTGTGGTCTTTACAAACATACTCCATGGCTCCATTGCGATAACGAACTGCATCATTATTAAAATTCGCCACTGTCGTTTCAAATTGTTTCTTCAACTTGGAATACTTGTTATTACGAAGGGAGAGACTCTTGGCGAGCTGTTCTTTTTCGGTTTCGAGTTCTTCAATTCTCGCGGGAAAATTCCTGGCGAGTTGTTCTTTTTCAGATTCAAGCTCTCTAATTCTAACTTGAAGCCTCTTCTCAGATTCTGCAAATAAGTAACAACAAGTTAATAATTTACAAGCAATACTACATATAAGAAGCGATAAGGTATAATAAGTAACCTTCTCTATCGGATATCATATCTTTAATCAAGGAAGTATGCTCGGCGTGAAGACTAACATCAACACCTAGGTTATTCCCGGCATTATCTAAAACTTTCGCAGCCAGGCGAATTCATCATCACTATTAATAACAAGAAGAGAACGAACTTGCTCTTCTCGCTGCTTAAGCATGGTATTCTGATGAAGGAGTTCATCTCGTTCAACTTGTACACCGAGAAGAGATTTGTGGAATTCTGCTAACGCTTGTGCACCTCTGTTAGTAATGCGATCGTTCTCATCTATGAGATTACTAATTTTCTTCCTTAAAATCTTGATTTTCTTCTCGGAATCAAGGTACATTCGTTTAAAGCGATTGGTTAAATTCAAACTAGATCTGTGTTCGATTTCTAAGAGATGATATTTGGATTGAAGATCCTTTAATGAAAGGAGGTTAGTTTTATTTGAGGAACTACTTAGAGATTGATTAAGGTGAGCGAGAAGAAGATCATTATCCATAGGTTCAGGAAATGTATGGAGAAGAATAGCCTCATCGGAGAGATTATATACATCTGCGAAGGTAATAAGTTAGGTAGCAACATGCGACCAATAAGATAGAAATAACAAAAGAAGGAAAAATCTTATACCATAAAGTTGCTGATTAGCGTTCTGAAGAGTGGAGACCTTATCCCTTTGAGAGTCAAGCTCGGTATTTAACTTTTGAATTCTCTCGTCTTTATCGCGAGATGACGCAGCTTCCGATCTCTAATTCTTGAATCTTCTTGCTCAATTGCAAATTCTTCTTCTCAAAATTGTTGCGTCTTCTCTCAAGATCTGAGGCAACTACAAAAGAAGTTCTTCCAACCTATAAAAGAAGATAGAAAAATCATTAATATATATATACATTTAAAAATTTAAAATTAACAGGGAAATATGACTGCATACATACCAAAGATCCAAGTGCATTCAAGAAGTCAGGAGACACGATTCTAGAGGCTCCATTGAAAGAATTATTGCCCTCTAATAAAGTAGCATTACAAACGTTTGCGAGAGCCCCGCAAAGAGAAGCTAGGGGAGCATCTCCCATTCCTTGGAAAGAGTCTGAGAAGATGCTAGATAACTGATCCATAAAAGAACTGGTTGACGGAATCTTCTTGGCAAGAGAAGGATTCGAGTCATGGTTATCCTCGTCAGAAGACTCAGAGCCTGAGCTAAGGCGAGAAGAAGATTGGACCTTTCGCTTCTTAGTTAATGGAGCAGAAGATTTACCCTTGCGAACGACAGTTTTACCCTTACTTTTAATCTTCGCGGCTACAGCTTCTTCAGCTTCAACCTTCGCATACGGTTAAAGATAAGAAACAGAGGCAACAATATTGTTTCAAGTAATAAAGGAAATGTTTCTTACTTCATCAGTGAGCGATCGAAGTATCGTCGTCGTACTCTCCAACGGATTATCCTTGTATTTTCTTCTCAAATTGGAGATCTGAAAAATTTCACAAACTCAAAGAAATATAAAAAGAAAATTGCGAAAGCAAGATTTGAAGTAGAAAACACACCTCTTTTGCCCTATCGTGGCCATTTGAATTCCCAAGGATGATATCCTGCGAGATTCGCAGAAGAACGTGCGAACCCGCGATATAAGGGCCACTTAAAATCAGGGGTACAACCCACCACTTCTCATCTTTGGAGTGGCGAGGAGTAGTATTATTGCCGGGTGCCAATCAATATCCTGCGCATGAGCAATTTATCCTCGGTGACATTATCCTTCTTTTTCGGCGAATGCCCCAAATGAGATTTCGCATTGACCATCTTTATCACTGAATAGTTTTCGAAAAAGCTCTCTCGAAGTGTACTTCTCATTGACTATTTCCAAGTCTCATGCAGAAGTCGGGTGTGCTAACAAGTAGGGTATAAAGATCCTTTGCCGGCACCACGATTCGCGAACTCAAGCATTAGGCGAATGCAATCGCCACTCAATTGATAAACAGCTCGAGAGAATTTTTCATGGGCCAAGATTTCATAAAATAAAGGCATCTCAGGATTGTACAAGGGAATGGGAAGTCCCGCGAGAAGCTAACCTAGCGAGACTATAATCTTTTGATCATCACATTGATGATCAGAAAATAACTTTGCAGTAAGAATAGATGAAGCTCCTTGATCAGGAATGGTTGATAGAGTAAAACCCTTTTCGAGCAACTTCTGTTGAACTTCATCAAAAGAAGCTTTGTATGAACGACTAATGGAAGCCATTATCAGTATGGGAATGGATGAGATGTCAAAGGTTAGGATCAGCACTAGAAAGGACGAAGAAAAGATTTGCAGTAGCAGGAGCGCAAATTGCGGAAGGAGAGAGTCAAAGAAAAATTGCAGAGAGAAACTAAAGGATGAAAAGGAGGGGAAAAGGAAACTATATATAGGGAAAAAGATCCTCGAGAAAAACGAGGTCATTTAATGCGAGAAGAGACATGAATGGTCAAGAATAAGCGGTTGAAAGAGACGTGTCAAGAAAAGACATTAATAATCAAAATCCGTGTAAAAGTACAAAACTGAAACAGATAAAGATAAGTAGTCGCGGCAACAATATTGTAAAACTCTCATGATACTCTTCCCCTCGCAGGAGAAATATGAGGAGTGATGGGAGACGATACTTCGTATATATCTCAAAGAAGCTTCGGAACTTTGCAAAAGAATAGAGGCAAGTACGTACTTTTCAAGTCCAAGTATTCTTCTCGCTTCGTTCCTTCATCAACAAAAATCAAAGATTGCTACCACAACAGATTTTTCCTTAAAGATCGCTCTTCAAGCAATATTTAAGGAAAAAGAGGCAAGATGTAGGATCATAATATCGCAACGTACAAGACTCGCGGGATTAATAAACGACGCTGTCGCGAGGCAGTCGCAGGAGCTAAAATAAACGACGCAATGAATAACGACTGGTAAAACATAAAGAAGACGTGAGACCTGGCGAGGGTTAAGAAGTGTCGCGAGAATGAATGTTTGTACATCTGCGACACTTCGCGAGACATTCCCGAAAATAAAGGGTAGCTTAGCTGTCATCCACCATGTATTACCCTATATAAAGGGCTGAATGAGTCTGTAAAGGGAGAGATCTTTTTGGAATTGTTAGGCAAGTCAATAGGAGAGAGAAAGTTTAAGAGTGCTTTAATTTCTAAGTGTAATTCCATTATCCTGTGTAAACATTTCATGGATTGAATCAATAAATATTCTTGATCTTACTTCTTTCAATGGATTAATTAAGCAAAATCGAGTAAGGGGTGTAGTGTGGGATTTCCTGCTACTACAGCAGGAGTTAAGGAAGCATGCTTGTGCGGTGGCTCAGACTTTCATTTGTTCCCTTCCATAACATCATTTGTGTAAGGTTGGAGGTTGTATTATTTGTTGATTAAACTTCTTCTACCTCGAGTCTCTCGTGGTTCTTCAGATTTTGTAGTCTTAGCCCTTTCCAATAAAGCAGGTACAGTAGTTGCTGATCTCTTGGCCGCTTCGTGAAGTTCTGAGAAGGTCTGAAACCTGAGATTTTCTAATAGGGTTCTGTAGACTGGAATCATTCCATTGATGCATAAACCTACAAGTTTCTTCTATGTCACGTTTGGGTCGTGGCGGTCAAGGATTGAACTGTGAACCATTTCACATAATCATCAGGATGTTCGCTGCTCCTTTGAAACATCCTTCCTAGATCAGAGAGAGTGATTTTCTCTTACACGAAGAAGTATTTTTTGTAGAAAGCATTAATCATCTCTCTCCAATCGGTGATACTTCATGTTGTTGTACTAGGTGTATGCTCTGCCTGTCAGAGACTTTGAAAATTCCTTCATACAGACGACATGTTGTTGTACTAGGTGTATGCTATGCCTGTCAGAGACTTTGAAAATTCCTTCATACAGACGACATGTTGTGCTCGTGTTCGCCCAATAATTCCAGAAACCGAGAAATATGTTTTTGAGTATTGCATGTTCCATCATAAAGAATGAACGTTGGAGCGGTATAACCTTTGGAAGAGGAATCCTATGTATGGAAGCAGGATATGAAGGTTGGAGAAGATGGACAGATGATGCCTTGTATTTTCCTCGATCCTCAAAAGGTGCTCCAGGTCTTCACGAGTGATAAAACATGCGGGTTCCATTGCTGGAGAGTCATCTGCAGCTTTGCGGAATTCTTCATCATGTAAAACATGGATTGGAGAGATTTCAGGATCAACAGTTGAAGATGTTTCTTTAGCTTTTCCATTGAGGCTGAGTTCGTTCAGACGCAAGCTTGTCTGTGAGAGTTTTGAGATAAGCACACAACTCTTTCTGTGTTGCAGCTACGTCAGTCTGAACCTTCATGAGATCAACTATGGTAGGCTGATTTCCTCTGGTAGGCTGATTTCCTCTGGTTTCTTCAGGAGATCAACCGAAGAGTGGATTGTTGATGGCGCCAGTGCCGTCACTTGCAGGGGTGACCACTGGAACATCAGATCTTGGAGGAGTGGCGTTAGCGGTACCACTAGAGCTTGCGAAATTAGGATCGGGTTTTGAAACCGTATTGGCATACCTAAGACCGACCATCTTTGTGAGAATTGAGATTGCAACCGAGAGAACGATCTCCCACTGTGGTCGCCAATCTGTAGATGGGGCAAAATGATTTGCTAGTTTTTACGGAATCGAGGAGACGACCGTGCGGAGGAGATTCCTTGGACCGAGCGAAATGTTCAACCTCACACAGATGCACTGCAAGAAGGGAGTGCTTTGAATTCGAGAGATCAATCTATAGTACTCCGGCCTAAACCAAGACAATGGCCGTTCCAGAGTAGATTCGGTCACAAGACAGGATGGGTCGATCTGTAGGAGGGAAGCTGAGAAATGTGTGGAATCAATGATAATCAAAGATTGTAGGTGTGTTGTGAATTCTGAATAAGATAAGTTCTGAATGATTGCTCAGTTGAGAGTAATTGCTCAATTGATGAGTTGTTGATTTCTTGTTGTCTGTGAGACGTGAAATCGTTGTCCTTTTCAATCATCATTCAGAGACTTATTATATTGATGGAATTATAGATACCATGATCCCATAAAGTGTGACAGTTGATGGAATCAAAGAGTGGGGAAATGGAAATCGTGTTTGAAACCAGTTGCTCATCGTGCGGAGACTTGGTTGATTTTCCATACACTACTTTGTTAACTCCTCCAACTGATTGCACGACTTGCTCACATTCCATCGTGTGTATGAACACACGTGTCGTAGACCGCCAGACCAAAACCCTAGTTAATATCCCCCCATGTAACACGATTGATATCTCGTGTGATTGTGGAGTCTGCAAGGAAGACGTGTATTTAGTTAGTCAGTTGTTGACTTCATGATTTCATGGGACGATGAGTCCTTGTATTGTTGAGTCGAACGTGGTTTGTAAATGTTCGAGACTCATGAATTGAACATGTCTGTTGAGACAGAGATATGATATGTGAATAAGTTAACGTGAGCAAATATTGCTCGTTCGATGGACTGTTGAATATTGATAGTTGAACCAATATTCTTTGGTTTGAGCAAGTATTGCTCATCTGAGAAAGTACTGCTCATCTAATAAATTATTGGTAGCGTGACCAAAATAAAATATTAATGAAAATACTGGTAGTTGAACCGAGTATAATTAATAAGAATACTGATCATGAGATCGTCATAAAATTATTAGTGTTTGAATCTGGAATTATGATCCTTGGACTCAGAAACCCTAATTATTATCAATTGATGGTTTATTTGAAAATTAACCATGGAATGAAGGAGGGACGGCTTCATGGGACCGTGGGTCGATCATATAACTCCCGTATGCTCGTGTGAGCAAATACCAAGGCCTCTTGAAGAGTTGGTGATTTTTTGATGAAAGAATGATTAAATGTTGGTTTAATCATTTATTTGAAAATGCTCGTCTGAACCTTAGGTGATAAAACCTAATTAATTATGAAGAGGTGAGGGACCGACCAAGGGGTCATGAAACCGGCCCTGGGTGGTCACGGGATCAAATATTGTTCGTTTGAGCAATCCCCAGATTGGTTGAAACCCTAATTAGCGCCCTTTAGTAGAATCGATTTAGCATTCTCATACGGGCTCGGATTTTGATGGTCTGCCCCTCCATTCTGTACGGAAAAGAATTTCCTATCCTCTACGGCTGGAGTATTTAGGTTTTAAGCTCGTTCGGGAGGTGAAAACAGCCCGATAGTAAAACTCAGGAAGAATTCAAGGGGCCGGTCCAATGGTATTTTTCCTAATTTTATGATTTTAGGGAAATATCATAAAACCAAGGAGTTTGTTAAAAAACCAAGGAGTTTTGTTGAAATCAAGGAGTTTTCGTGAGATGAAGGAAACAAAAATATTAATGATAATAAAATAAGGGCGTGTGGGACCGGCTCGAGCATGGTTGGCCGGCTATGGCCCGGTCTCGTGAGTTTTCCCTTTTTTTATGTATTATTTCATGATTTGAAGGGATTTTCATAATTTTGAAAGACTTTTCATAATTTGAAGGAAGTATCATGAAATCAAGGAATTTCATGGGATGAAGGAAACATGAAAAATATAGTAATGATAAAATAAAACGTGTGGGGCCAGCTAGGGTATGACCGGCCGGCTATAGCCCGGTCCCAAGGGTTTTTTTAATTTTATATTATTTTTCATGGGATCAAAGAAATATCATGAGATTAAGGAGTTTTCATGAAATCAGGGAAATAATGATAAAATAATGAGGAACCATGAGGTGTGGGGCCGGCCGGATCAAGGCCGGTTGGCCAACAATCACGGCCCCACAATATTTTCCCTAATTTTATATTATTTCCTCATTGCGAAGGAAACACCATGAAACTGAAGAATTTCCTCAAAACAAAGGATATTTGTTCAAATGAAAGGTTTTTTCATGAAATCAGGGAAAATAACAAAAAAATATGATAAAAATATGAAACTGGCGTGGGATTGACCACGACACGTCCGACCGGTCAGTGGGCCCATGCTCCCAACACCTTGGTCAAGTTTTAATTATTTATTATTTTCCTTCCTATTTTGCATAGGTTCATCGTCTCGTCGTATTTTGAAGTACTTGTTCTTACAGTGATTGTTAGTGCACCATCGTTGAGTATACTTGCACCATTTGAGTCGGGGCTTAGTCAGAGGTAGCTCAGATGCCTGTGTGTTGAATATTTATTACTAACCCATGGAATTCTGCTGGGAAGAACCATAAATTGAAGTAATGAAATATTATGAAAATATTGAATATTTTCCAGGGATTCAGTTAATGAATCTATTGGTTCTGAGAATAATTAATTAATGGCTCTATACTAGTACGATCGTCTAGGAGCATTAATTATTCAGAAATTGAGTGATATGAGCTTGTTGAAGCGTCATATTTTCTTTCATATAGTCAGGGAAAACATTGTTACATCCTGAAGACGTTATTTCTCTACACTAGCAGGCATGCTGTCTAGGAGCCGTCTAATCTTTCGATTCTATATAGAAGTTGTAGTTGAAGGAAATCCCACAACACACCCCTTATAATATTTTCTAGATCTAAATCTATTTCATAATCAAAATAAAGATTTAAGTGCTAAAATTATAAATGGAGACATAATATTTTTTACATGGTTCGATCAATGTGATCTACATCCATGGTTCTTCACTAGTGATTTTTGTAATTACATGAGTTTACATTTAGAATCTCCATTAATGAATATTTGGAGCTTTCTAGATCTAGTTTTGAGGAAGAAGATGATAAAGAAAATAAAGTATTTCTCTCTCTAAAAATATCTCTCTCTGAAATAATATCTCTCTCCAAAAATGTGTATCCCCCCTTATCTCTCCTGCCTTCCTCTTTATATAGTATTTACATAGTGGATGACAGCTCACATACAGCTCATATTCTCGCAAGCTCTTGTCACCTTCTCGCAGGTTCACTCTATAATTTCGCAAGTTACTCACACTTTCCTCATGAATTATGCTGATGTCATCTGCTACGTCATTCTTTAAGTACTCTGCGAAGTCTTCGCGAATTCTTATTAGTCACAATTTCGCTGGCACATAGTTGTTGCGAGATTCTGCTCCTACAGAAGTAAATGCTGAAATTGCTCATTATTCATGAGACATGCCGTTGCCTCAGCTGGGAGACTACATGTCTACATATACTCTGAGAGACAGTATTCTCAGTCAGATATTCTTATGGCATGAGCCTTCATGCTTTCGATAAGAGACATGAGCCTCAATACTCGTCTGATTGCTGGATCAGGAGTACATATAAGTATGGGTTTACGATTTTAGCCTTTGTCGAAAATCCACCATCTACAATACCAAACTTATATTCCCGAAGAACAACCTAGAAATATCAATCACCTCACAATAATCTTAATCTACTAGCGAAACAAGATATTGTGGAATCACAAACGATGAGACGAAGATGTTTGTGACTACTTTTTTATCTTGCCTATCGGAGAAATTAATCTCAAGCAAATCTACGATTGTACTCAAATACGATAGAAACAACAAGATCAGATCACGCAACTACAAAGAAAATAGTTGGGCCTGGCTTCACAATTAAGTCGTTAACCTACAGGGTCTCAAGAGAAACCTAAGGTTAAAGGAGAATCGACTCTAGCTTACAACTAGTATCACACAGGAGGTGTGGGGATTAGGTTTCCCAGTTGCTAGAGTTCTCCTTTATATAGTCTCCAATCAGGGTTTGTAATCTAAGTTACCTTGGTAACAAAGCATTCAATATTCACCGTTAGATGAAAACCTGATTAGATTCAATCTAATATCTTTCAACCGTTAGATCGAACTTAGCTTGTTATACACACTTGAAACGTAACTTCATTTAGGTTTGAGTAACCGTACCTAAACGTGTACACTTAGTTGGTTCAACAGTAGTTAACCAAATGGTTAGCCATATGAGCACTTTCATATCAACCTTATTCATCTTCACCATAACTAGTTCAAATGACTCAAAGAACTAGTTAGAGAGTTGTTCAGTTGCTTAGATCTCATAGAAGTATACAAGACACAATCGAAGCAAAATCAGTTTTGATTCACTCGAATCGATTCATGAACAGTATAGCCACGGTTTGCAAAGATTGCATTCCTTAATATATATAAATGTTTAGTTCACGAACAAACCGATTTTGTAAAGTAATCTACCTAAGTATGTGAACAGGTACGCATTCTTAAGTAACCGGATTGAGTTTTTTTTTCACTTTCAAACTTCATCAGAAATTCACGGACGTGAACTTTCCGCCAGTACGCGTACGGGTATGCATACTGTACCGGATTTCCAACAACCGCCACTACGCGTACGGGTACACATACTTTGGGTTCCCGGTTTTGGACTTATACACAAATGTGAAAACACACTATGCTTATATCCGAAAATGGTTACACATTCTAAACTCTCATTTCAATCATTGGAACATTCTTAGAGGATATTATATAGTTGTTATTCACAAACTATTTTTCATCAAAGGGATTTTCAAGATATTGAGATAATCAACATGACTTTAGTCACGAGTAAAGATGAACTTGGCTAAAGCGAAAGCTTACCAACACATATTTTGAGAAATACATAAGCGAGATAAACTCGGCTCAAATAGCACATGTGTATAATCGTAGTCTATATAGCAATACGACTTTTGTCTCAAGATATGAGATAGAGTAAATAGACTTTTGAGTGATAGATAAGTTCAAGTCTCCACATACCTTTTGAAGTTTCACCAGTTTCTTGAGTAGTTCTTCGTCTTTGCATGATGAACACCGTGGAGTCTAGATCTCAACTACACTTACTATCCTAATCCGAGACTTAGCTATAAGTAGACTAGAAATCATGACTTATAGTTTTGGAAACTAAACTTGACAAACAAGCTTGAGATAGCAACGCTTGGAAGTTCGTCCGAGCAGTGCTCTAACAATCTCAACCATATGTTATTATCCCCTCTACTATATCTACTTATACAGTTTCAGTGCCCCTCTCTACTTCTCCTTCTTCT
This sequence comes from Papaver armeniacum, assembly GCA_023531295.1. NCBI lineage: Eukaryota > Viridiplantae > Streptophyta > Magnoliopsida > Ranunculales > Papaveraceae > Papaver > Papaver armeniacum. Next base: position 65,396 of record JAJJWW010017105.1, on the reverse strand, counting down.
GCTATTGTTTCATCCACTGTTGCTCCTTCTTCAGTATTAGTGTCTATTCCTAAGAATGATCATAATATGACAACTAGGGGTAAGAATGGAATTAGGGTACCAAAATCTTATTATGATACAAAGCATAAAATGCCTCTTGCACTTCTCAGTCACAAGATTAGAATACCAACATGCATTTCAGCTGCTCATAAAGAAGAGGTTTGGAGGTTTGCTTTAGCCAAAGAATTTACAGCTTTGGCAAATGCTGGTACATGGTCTCGGGTAAAACCTAATTCATCTCAAAATCTTGTGAGTTGTAAGTAGGTGTTTAGGATTAAATACAAATAAGATGGTACAATTGATACACACAAAGCTATAATGGTGGCAAAGGGTTTTCATCAACAGCCTGGTATTGATTTCGAAGAGACTTTTAGCCCAGTATCAAAGCCAACTACTATTAGAATTATTTTGTCAATGGTGGTGCAGTAAGGCTGGTTTATTCACCAATTAGATGTCAGCAATGCATTTCTGCATGGTGACTTGAAGGAGGAAGTTTACATGACACGGCCACCAGGCTTTGTTGATCCTTCTAGGCCTGATCATGTCTGCTTATTGCATAAAGCCATTTACGGATTGAAATAGGCACCCAGAGCCTGGTATGACAAGTTAAGTGCAGTTCTTTTGTCATTGAAATTTAAGAATTCTGTTGCAGATCCATCCTTATTTGTGCATAAATCTGGTCAGCAAATAACAATTGTTCTCATCTATGTTGATGATATTTTACTTACTGGATCTTCCAAGGCTTTTATGACTCAAATTATTGCTCACTTGCAAAGTCAGTTTCCAATCAAGGACTTGGGGCAGCTTCATTACTTTTTGGGATTACATGTTCAGAGAACAGATGATTCTATTTTTCTTTCTCAAACAAAGTATGTTGTTGATATTTTACACAAACATCACATGGAGGGTGTTAATCCTTGTCAGACTCCTATTTCAGCTTCAGATAAGTTGAGTAAAGATGAAGGTGAACTTCTGGAGAATCCAACTGAATACAAGTCACTAGTTGGTGGAATTCATTATCTTACTTGGTCAAGACCTGAGTTAGACTTTGCAGTGAATTTAGTGTGCCAGTTTATGTAGAGTTCTAGAGTTCCTCATCTAATTGCTTCCAAAAGGATTTTACGCTATGTCAAAGGCACATTGGACTATGGAATGCTCTTTACTAAAGGTCCTTCTTTTCTTTTGGGATTTTCTGATGCAGACTGGGCTGGTAACATAGATGACAGAAAATCCACTGGTGGGTATTGTGTTTTTCTGGGTTCCAATTCCATTTCATGGTCTTCAAAGAAGCAATCAACAGTTGCTAGATCTAGCACTGAAGCAGAGTATCGAACATTAGCACACAGTGTTGCTGAAATTATACGGATCAGCTATGTATTACATAATCTTCATTTTCCAGTGCAGGGTATACCTTGGTTGTGATAATATCAGCTCCATCTCAGTTGCTTCCAATCATGTCTTGCATTCAAGAATGAAGCATGTACACTTGGATTATCATTTTGTCAGGGAGTTGGTTCAATCTAAGGATTTTAATGTTTTTTATGTCAACACTCTTGACCAGATTGCAGGGGGGGTATTAACACAGACACAGAAGTGGTGTAGGATAAGCAAAGTTTTAGTGCAGGATAAGTTCAAATTCTACACTCCTTCTTTAGTTCACTCGTGTCTCTGTCATTTTTTATCTTTCACTATATTCTCGCGTGTGTGAGCTGTCAGTTAGTTATTGTTCTCTTACAACTCCTTAAATACTGATTGCTTGATATTCAACCCCTATAATGGAAGTTACCTTTCTGTAATGAAATGTATTACATTTTTAGATCAAGAACTCTGTTACTAACTGTTGATGGTGGATTTTAGTTCAGGGATAAAATTGTAAAAGAAAAATTTAATATGCTAACATCCTGCAGAGGATAAAGCTATCTGAGTGATGAATACTTCATCACTTTACTAATTCACCTAGAATGGAGCATGTGGTAACAATCCCAAATATTCTGTGAATTAAATACACAAAATTCATCCAGGATGGAGCATGTAGCAACAATCCCAAATACCCTGTGAATTTTTAGCATTATTTGTAATGCATGACTAGCCTTGTATTTCCTGTATTGTTCCCGCAGAATTCTCATTATTGGTGCAGCATGACGACTGAGTGTTATTCTCGGCAGAGTAACACGAATCTCCAAGTGTCAATAATGAGGCATACACGAAGTACCTGTACAAGCTACATCTCTCGGTGTGTTATACTAGCCCGATTGAGTATATTTCCTAAGAAAAATCTGGACTGTCCATGTCAGTCTCAGAAATAATCACGACCACGCAAGTTGGCCGCATGATTTAACCAGCCTAGACGATCCTCAGCAGGAGCAGACTACCACCACAATGACCACCAGCGGGCCCGTTTATGCCCTGGTCGGTCAAACACACGCCATGCTCCCAAACAACCACCGAACACTAGCCTGAAGTGGGATGGTTGGGCTGGTGTGGAGCAGCTTGGAAAAGGTCGTGCGCACAAGACTGCCAATGTCGGTCTCAAACAGATCGCGGCCGTCCATCTTCGCCAGCATGGTTGGGCCGGCATAGATCGTCCCATGGCCGGTTGGACAAGCGTTGTCCCGCACACCGCGGGCCCTCTTTCTACTTACCCGACCGACCTTCTCACGACCTAGCTAGGGAGGAGCAAACGCTTGCTCGAAGTTCGGCCGTGATGCTTTAAGGGTCACGGGAAAGTTCACTAGTGTCTTAAATTGATCACGACCATCCAACTTCACCTGCATGTTTGGATGGCTTAGATCAAGCCTATGACCGTGAGACAGGTACACACATGCTCACCACTGACTCAATGTGGGCCCCACATGGTCGGCCTCCCCAAAGGAGGAGCATAGCTTGCCAAACCTTTAGGTTGAAGTCGTTTACACACGACCGATCCAAAACCCTAATTAGGATTTGCGGCATGTTACATGTGTCGCTAATCGATCACGAGCGTCCATCTTCGCAAGCTTGGACGGAGGGTGTAGATGTATACTTAAAAGGTCCCGAGCATGTCAACATGATAACCGTGGGACCATCTACACGCATGACCGATCGACCAAGTCCAACCATGGCAGGACGTCTCGAAACGCTCGCCCGAAGTAGGCATGTCGTGCGGTTTCCAGCTCTTTTGCGGCATGGGATTTCTGTTGCAAATCAATCTCATCCGCTCCTCTTTGCCTGTCAAATTGAGTGGCTTAGATCACACTTTCATGGGATAGTGAGGTACAGACGTGTACACCGGCAAGCCGTCTACACGCATGCCCGGTCGGTTCTGCCTAAAACACCTCCCATGCTTGGTTTCGACCAAGCTGAAGAGTGATGCTTGCGCACCTCTTTAAAACCCTAAAATTCCACCAACGGTCGCAAATGAGTGTCATAACACTACACCATATTCAACGATTAGTAACTAAAATTCGTAACCAACATGTAGCCGTCACGAATTTGTGACCAAAAATTTCAGTTACGAAAATTTAGTGACACAACGTGTTCGGTTACAAATTTTTACTAGTTTGGTGACGGCCCACTCCGTGTCACGATTAGTGACTCTTTGGAAAAAAAAACGTGTGGAAGAACCGTGTGCAGAGTAACACTCGGTAACACCCTCCCCGGAGCAGCGTGTGAATGAACCATGTACATTCTATCAACTTACCCTATAGTGGGAATGAACCGCAGAAATCTTATCCCCTTCTTCTCTCTTCAGTCGTCTTCTTCTTTAGGTATGTTCATGCGATAAAACTAGGGTTTAGAGAAATTTCAATCATCGATCGATTTAGCCGAGAAACATCATAGAAATCTCTTTAATCTTCTCCATACCTTTCAATCATCGATCTGTGTAAGTGTTAATATATGAATCTAAAACGATCTGTTTCATTTTATTTTCAATCGATCTGTTTTATTTCATTTTTATTTTTTCCATTCTTTAATCGTGAATCTAAAACGATTTGTTTGATATGAGTTATGTTTTGTTAATCTTCTTCATATAAATCTAATTGAATTTTTTTCTTCTAATTTCTTGTTAGGGTTTGAAGAATTTTGAAGACTTGAAGATTGAAGAATTTTGAAGGTATAAATCTTCTTCATATGAACTGATTTTAGGGTTTTATGTTAATTTCGAAAATTTCTATTTTTTTAGGTGATTTTAGGGTTTTATGTCTCGATTAGTATCTTTTTGATGATTGAAGTGTGTTTATAATAGAAACACCATGTTTGTAAATATCATACTTGCTTATAATGTCTTATGGTGAATATCATGACAGAATTGTATTTGTTGAGGGATACCATGTTTGTAAATATCATACTTGTATGTTCAAGTTTTTGATCCACTAGTCCTCCTGTTTAAAGATGGAAACTGTTATTAGACATGGTGTAGTTTTTTAGGCCTTAGAAGCATAGTAAGTTGACTAGGCAGAGTGCTACCTGATAAAGGTATACCAATGAATGTGCCCATTGAATTGTAATATTCCTTGCTAAAGTCTTATATATTCTTGGAATGTTTGATGAGAGCTAGAGCACTCTCTTTCCTATGAGTAAGTCAATTGCTTAAGAAAAGGTATTGATTCTCTCATAGGATAGTGAGTGCACCAGCACTCTCTAGATTCCAGATTGTATGGGCTTATGCTTTGGGTTTATAATTGCAGAATAAAGGGATGATTATAACTTCATAATGTTGAATAATTAGTATTGAATTCAGTCATTTGGATATTGTTAGTCTTTTCCTCTCGTGCGCATGAAACGTTTTAGCTACTCTTGAATTTGCTGGTTGCATGCTGATCTTGGTATCCCAGTACCTGTAATACGAATGCAGTACCATCCCTTTTGGAATGATGTTTTTATTACACCAAGTCGTGTCGTTCCTATCGGAATGTTTGATGAGAGCTAGAGCACTTTCTTTCTTTCGAGTAAGTCAATTGCTTAAGAAGAAATGAATTGATTCTCTCGTAAGAAAGTGAGTGCACCAGCACTCTCTAGATTCCAGTTTGTATGGGCTTAGATGACTTATTCTATTTTTGGTTGAGTTGTCACATCTAGGAAACGTGTTGATTATATTCGTTAAGTTGCTATGTTTTACTATTATCTGAAGATTTTTTCATTAAGTGTCATAATGAACTTCAATTGGTTGGCTATTGTTGTTTTGTATCTTTGGTATTTGCAGAGCCAGGAGAGGATCCTTTTGGCAAGAGCCAATCAGAAAAGAAGCAATTTACGGAATCTAAGGTAGTAACCTAAATTCCAGTTTGTATGTTCCATAAATATGCTCATCATGATTTGAACTATTACTTCATGTTAAGGTAGTTTTTAAAGTTTAAATGAACTAAAGTTAGGAAGTTTTGTTTTGATATTGACTGATTCTCTGTGAGCATGATGATAACAGTCCTAGTGGATGTTTCTGTAGCTAACTTGTAGGGCTTCGGCAACCCAGTACCACTAGGACTAAGTTATTTTATTTGGTTGATTGTAACTGAGATTTGGATTTTCAATTTTTTACACAATATAGATTTTTGTTGAATCATATGCTAAGGGAAACTTGCAAATACATATGTGCAAGTCCCCTGTGTAACCACGTCTTGATCATGGGAGCATAGATATCATTTAGTTATTACAGTTGTAGTTATTACTTTGCCTGAATGTTAACATAGATATGATTTAGGTATCAATGGTTGATAAAGGCTGGATGAAATGTGCGCGTACTTCTGTTCAATACTTATAAGGTGTAAGATCATTTATAGAGTTTGTGCGTGAAAATGCTGGTGGCAGAACGAAGTTCTCCTGTCCTTGTAACAGTTGTAAGAATGGTAAAGTAACTCTGTCTCTAGGTGAAATTGATTATCATTTGGTCAAGTATGTTATTCAGTTCACCTATACATTGTGGCGTTTCCATGGGGAGAAGTCGCATGAAGGTAAACCTGAAGTGATAATGTAGGAGTTGCGATTGACAACGTAGGAATTGGAGACAATCTAGGAAATTCAGCTGACAATGTAGAAGTATTTGCTGAGAACAATGTAGAAGATTTTGCCGAGAACGTTAATCCCGCTTGTAGTGTAGATGAGAATGTTGGCGTACACAGTAGGGTTCACGAGGAGACTAGTAGTAGCAAGAAAAAAAGAGATTTTTATGAGCGTGCTAGAGAACCTTTATATCCCTCATGTTCTAAGGAAAAGACACCACTGTATGCTGCTATTAAACTAAATAACATAAAAACCCAATATGGGTTTTCTGACAATGGTGTCACTGCACTCTTAGAATTGTTTAAGGAGTTGCTTCCTGATGGAAATACACTGCCGTGTAAGTTCCATGATGTAAAAAAGTTGATACAAGAAATGGGGATGGACTACATAACCTATGATGCATGCATCAATAATTGTATTTTATACTGGAAGGATCATGCATCATTGGTTAAGTGTCCTGTGTGTCAAGAACCTAGGTATGAGAAGGTCTTTAATGACGACAGGAAGCTTACGCAAGTTGCTCGCAATACATTAAGACATTTTCCATTGATAAAAAGGCTGCAAAGGTTATATAGTGTACCATGGATAGCAGAGGCAATGTATTGGCATTCCGAGCACGATCGATGGAAACCTTATGCGTCATCCAGTTGATTTTTTCACCGGCGATCTGCGGATAATTTTTCACCGGAGTTCTCCAAGGAACCAAGGAATGTAACATTAGGTATATCAACTGATGGTTTCAACCCGAATGGGTGTTTCGGTCCTAGTCACAGCTGTTGGACTGTAATTATTTGTCCATACAACCTGCCTCCTTCGTTGTGCATGAAACGAGAGTTTGCAATGTTATGTTTGCTCATATCAGGCCCAAGAGCACCAGGGAAAGATATAGATGTATACTTGCAACCACTAATAGAGGAATTGATAGAGTTACGGAATGAAGGTGTAATCACGTTCGACTCTTTCACTAAAACTGAGTTTCTGATGAGAGCAAGATTATTGTGGGATATTCATGATTTTCCTTCACTAGGGACTTTAGCTGGATGTGTCACTCATGGTTACTATGCTTGTCCAACTTGTGGAGAAGGAACAGTTTCTGAACATCTTCCGTTCACTAAGAAAATTTGTTATATGGGACACCGAAGATGGATGCTAGCCAAGCATAAGTATCGAGATGATAAAACCAATTTCCCAGGAGGGGTAGAGCACGGTTCAGCACCATGGCCACCGACAGGATTTCGGTTCAAGAGATTGTAGCTAATATTAGAACCAAGGTTGGTAAGGGAAAACAACCATCAGTAGCAAGTCGACAGAAACGTAAAAGAATACCTGAAGGCGAAACTGATGTTGATGTAGAAGTTGAGGTTCATGACCACTCCTTATTTACTCGAAGATCTATCCTTTATGATCTGCCTAATTGGAGTTCAAATCTGGTGCGACATAATACAGATGTTATGCATACAGAGAAAAACATAACTGAGCATCTTGTTAACACGATCATGGGTGGAAACAAGTCAAAGGATGGTCCTAATGCGCGCAGAGATATGGAAGCAATGGGGTATAAAAAGAATCAATGGTTGAAAGTGGATAATAAGTCTGGTAAAACAACAATGGAAGATGCTCCTTTTGCAATGACGAAAAAAGTGAAACTTGCATTTTGTACTACATTGAAGAACTTAAAGGTGCCATCTGGTTTTTGTTCCAATCTTCGCACTTGCGTCAGTGTTGATGCACCTGAGTTGAAGAACTTAAAGTCTCATGATTATCATGTCCTTATGCAACATTTGTTTTCGTTACTGGTTCATGCATCGCCTTCGCTACCTAAAGATCTGCGGCTTTCTCTTCTTCGGATAAGTTTGTTTTTCAAAATTTTGTGCACGAAGGTAGTCAACAGAGAACAACTTTTAAAAGCAAAAGCTACTCTAGTGGAAGCAATCTGTGTATTGGAAAAATACTTTCCTCCTTCCTTCTTTGTTATAAGCATCCACTTGATGGTGCATTTAGCTGACGAAGCTTTGATCTGCGGTCCTGTCAGATTTAGATGGATGTATCCCTTCGAGAGGTATTTATCGAACTTACCTTGTTAGTTAATGTGTAACTTGAGTGTTTTATTGTCATTACTGAACTGTTAACTTTTATGATCGATATTTGTAGGTTGATGAAAGGTTGCAAAGGTTTGGTGCGCAATAAAAGGTACATCAATGGCTGCATTGCAAGAGGATATGTGCTTCGAGAAGCTAGCTTGTATAGTATGGAGGACATATCAAATGATGGTGGTGGGACTCATAAACATACTCGACATGCCTTTCTAGATGATGATGATGAGTTTGACGATGAGATGCCTTTGAGTTCTGCCAAAGCTATTACTTTAACTCAAGTACAATATCGCAAGCTCGTAGGTGGCTTCTGTCTAAGTATGTGGGAATAGATGAATGGCAGAGGTACAACTTCTTAACTTCACAGTTTTTAGATGTTTCTTGATTATTGGATTGTCAATCTAATTGCAGCTGAACTTTTCTTTCATTGTAGGAAGTATGATTTATACGTGAACAGCGACAACTTTAATAGTCAGGAAAATCTTTCTTCCACGAAAGGGCCAAAAAGCTTTCTCTTATGGTTACGCGATAAGGTGCCATATATATGTTAGCTTCAGAGTTGCTTTATTTCCGCTTTCCCTTATAGTTACTATACATATTGTGGTAGATTTTGTGATAATATTGATTTCATGGTCCATGGTTTTTGCTAAAACTATATTTAGATTTTGTGAACATGGTCCATGGTTATAATTAAAACTGCATCTTTATTTCCTCTGTAAATATTGTGGTTTTTGTTGTGCAACTGACACACATGTTCTCTTACGTATGATAGAAGACAAAGAGACAAAATCGGACTTGGGCGACTAGTGCAAGGACCCTCTTCAAGGCACATCAGTATAACAAATACCAAGCCAATGGCTTTTCTTTTAGCTGTCATGATTACGAGGAGGGTTTTGTAACACGGAACAGTGGTGTGTATATGAAAGCCATTACAAGACATAGAGCAAAGTCCACGGACAGAAATTTGGTGGAAGTCAAATTACTTATTATGGTGTCATTAAAAAGATTATAAAGTTGAACTATATGGAATTCGAGGAAGCTGTTTTTTACTGTGATTGGGTCAGAGTTGAAGATAAGAGTAATGGGTGCAAAGTTGATCCAATCTCAAACTCAATAAAGGTCAACTTTTCTAAGCTACAAAGCACTAAGAGAGTGATAGATGAGCCGTTTATTCGTGCATCCTGCGACTCAAGTATTTCTTTCAAAGGATGTTGATGAAGTGGGATGGTTTTTGGTATTGCATTCACAATAAAGGTTAACATGCGCAGTAGATCAGCTAGAAATCCCTACTAGTTATCAGTCAGCTCTTACTGACAATGAGAGGTTGGAGAAACTGTTATGTGTCGCTGATGTAGTTTAGAGTCATGTCTGTTATATTGGATTCTGTGTTCTGCATTTCTTCTATACATGGATTCTGTGTTTTATCATATTTGATTCTCTGTTTTATCATGTTTGATTCTCTGTTTTATCATGTTTGATTCTCTGTTTTATCATATCACTTGCGCTATCTTAGTAAGTTGCATTTCTTCCATACATAAATGTTTTTTAAATGCTACTTTACAGGTTACTATGGCAGCAGAAGTGGTGCTGGTAGATGAAAATGGACTTCCCATTTCTAGAAATGCAACTAAGGCCGGCCATCGGAAGGGCAATTTGATTCGTAATCTTATCCCTGTCTCCTACAAATCCTGGAGGGATGTGCCAGATAACTTCAAAGAGGATGTCTGGAATGAATTGTGGGTAAATACTTACCTTATAACTATCAAACTGTTTCAGGTAAACACTTGGGGTATGTTGATTTATGTCAAACTATTGTTTAGAACTGAAGCTCTGTTTTTTCAGAAATCATATATAATACCGGAAACTTCTAAGCTGAATTTGATAAGGGGAATGGCTCCTATATGGAGGAGATTCAAGTGGGAGCTGATAATTGACTACTATGATCCTTATAACACTCATGAAGAAAGGATCGCTCATGTTCCTCCAACTGTAAAAGAAGAGGACTGGATAAAATTCTGTGAAAATGAAAAAGAGGAAGCCCAACAGAAAAGTAGAGCAGAGCATAAGAAGAAAAGGAAAAGATATGATTACGGCTGTACTACTGGTCGCAAACCTCTTAGTTTGGTAAAAGCTGAACTGGTACGTACATTCTCATTCCCTCATATCTTAAATGTCTCTGAACTTAAATGTACTCGATTGATTGATCCTACTTCTCGTATTTATAAAATTAGGAGAGCGAAAATCCTGGAGTTGAGATCACTCCATCTGATGTGTGGATTAAAGCTCATACACAAGAGGGTGGGAAAATTCAACCTAGTGCGCAACCATACTATGTGAGTTAGGCAATGCTTTATTTCTGTTTACATATTATTATAATTTATGCAATCCATCTATGTTCACAAAATGTGCTCTACATTACAGGGATGACCTTAAGAAGGCGCAAGAAGAGATCAATGAAAAATAGGTGTTGGTGAACTTTGTAGATGAAATGGATGCATTGATTAAAGCATTTGGAAAGGATTGTAGGGGACGAGTTCGTGCTGTCGGTCCTATTTATCGTACACAATATGATTATTCTGCTCCTGCGTGTGCCAAAGTTGCTGAATTAAAGTGCAAAGATGGAGAACTTAAACATGAGGTGAAGGAGATAAATGACAAGATGGAGGTTCTTCTTACTAGCTTTGCATCCTTATGTAACGTTGTGCGTAACATCCAATCTGACAAGCATCATATATTGCCTCGAACCACTTTGATAATGCACATGGTCCCGCGTATTCACCTACTCGGATCGCTTCCAAATGGTCGAATAGTTCACTACTGCGCTCCACATGAAGCCGAGATATCACTCAGCTCGATCGGCAACAAATTGCTCAGAATAGTTCACCTTCGTATGGAGCCAAATGTTCATTGTTGAACTTGGATGATGAGGTCATTGTTGTTAGTCGAATTTGGACACCTTTGTCACGGCTCACCCGTAGCTGAAAATCATGTTAAAGTGTTGTTGGACCTCATACTTTTGCCACTTGCACCGCCATAAGAGCTAACCAGTTTGTGAATACCTTTCAAGAAGTTGGAATTGGAGGCTATGTGGTTCATCCAAAAGTCTCGTCCGATATGATTAGAAGGGTCTATCTATCTTTTTGGAAATGATGTGGATAACTCAGCCAGCAGCCTATGCTTTTTTGCTATTTTGTCAGCCATCTTTTTTGTTATTATTCGCACTTTTATATGTAAGTTGAACAACCTGATATGTTCTCATAGGTAAACTCTGAGTAAACTCTGATGCAGTTGTGCTTAAGGGAGATTCTTATGCAAATGTTCATAAGAAAGTACTAATTTTAACTGACTTTGAATGTTAATATATCTTTTTTGTGAATTTTACTTTGTGTATGAGTGTAGTTTTTGTTTCTATATGTGTTTTTGGTTGTGCGAGATGACTTCAGTTAAGGTTTGTCAAGCAATAGGAGCCAAAACGGGAATATCAATCCCGGTAATTACTTGACCTGTTTCTGCGTGTACATTAAAGTTGCAATTTATGGATATAGTTTTAACCTTCAGTTTTACACTTTCTTGCGAGGTATAATGTTTAATGATCAAACTATTTGTTGGATTATGTTTGTTGGTGACCTTCATCTCTGATAAGTCTATTTTGTGATCTTCTTGACATGATGCACAACCATGTCTTTCTTCTTTTATGTTATCTACGCTTCTGAGATCTAAGAAATTCTTGTATTTACTTTTTGGCGGCAGCAATGGCGAAAGGAGACGATGCAGTTCGTAAGAAGAAGAACAAAGTCTTAAGAAAACGACTTAATGCTGACCCTTCTACCTCCGTCTACACGTATTGTCTATTGCTGCTAAACAAGAGACAAAAACAAGGAAAACGTCGCCAGTGTGAGGTACTTGTTACAAATTTTTCATTCATTTATATCCAAAATTATGGATTAGTACAACATGGGTTTGGTGTTTACTGCTAGGACATTTCTTTTGTATGTGTGTGTGCAATCAATAAAGTCGGGGGTTTATTAAACAATAGAATCTAGAGTGGTGAAAAACTGAGTAGAGATAAGGAAACTTGGTTTTGGTTGGTTTATAATAGGGTTGCTAGAGTAGAAAAGTCATGTCGATATCACTAGAGATAGAGCTGAACAGGCGTTGTAAAGTTCATTAGTATTTACTCCATCAATTTCTCGTTATATCATAATAACAAGATGGAAAACCAGAGAAAAAACTTATTGAAAAACTTAGAAACTGCAAATCTTAATTCCGGTGGAAATACAAAATGGAGAAGGCTTTGACAGAACGCCAAAACACCCATTAATGAAGCTAGAGTTGGACTTTGGATTACCGTAAGTTCAGTTTCCATAGATAGAAATTAGTTGTTCATCTTTTGCTGTGTGGTATAGATATTTTCTGATTGCTGTGCTGCTAGTATTTTCTTAGAACAAATTTGTAATGTGTGATTGCTTACAAGTCCGAGAGCTTTATTTCTTAGTAGTATTCTTTGTATGTTTTATCTTGCGTCGATATGGTATGCGAGAGTTTGTGTAACTCTATTTCTAAAAGCATTGTTTTCTTGTTTGCAGGTGAAGCAGTTATAAAGAATGTCGAGGACAAGCGGATATTGAATAAAGAAACAAGTGGATCCAGGTAAACTTATTGGTATCTTTGGAACTCTTATAATTTTGGAGTGATAAAGAGTTATCTCGCATATACTTAGCATTTATGGATCATCTGACAGTTGAACTCAACATGAACGCAAGTATCATATAGCAGTTATTTTTGCTTCTTATATTTTTGGATGATAAGTCATCTTCCTATACTTAGCAGTTATGGCACTTCTATACTTAGCAGTTATGGCTCATGAACACAACAGAAATTGGATTGAATGACTTCTTTTGAATTTTGGAATGTTAAATTGGATTGAATGAATTCTTTTGAATGTTGAAATGTTTGAATTGGATTGTATTGTAACAATTCCTGGGGATAGGGTACCTGCAGGGTAAAATGAAAGGGAGGGAACATTAATATTGACCAGGTCAATAAAGACTGACTTTTTTTTTGTAACAAAAGAATTCATAACGGCAAATAAGTGTCACTAATTTTTACCAGGATAGTAGGAATCAGTCAACGTTGACCTGGTCAAACAATTAGTAACCCTGGTAAAAATTTAGTAACGGAAAATTCTTGGTTACTAAATTTTTACCAGAACACTGAAGTCGGTCAACGTAGACTTAGTCAATGTATTTGTAACCAAAAAAAAATATTTAGAAACGGTCAGACTTCGGTTACGAATTTTTATTTCGTGACAGTCAACTGTAAGTTACGAACTGCGTCACAACCCCAAATTCGTAACGGTGACATGTTGGTTACTAATATTTGTTACACACCTCGTTGTAACGGTCTTTGTGCGTCACAACTCCATTTCGTGACTGAAATAGTGTGTTACAAAATGCAAAATATGGTGTAGTGTAAGATCATATCGTCCGTACAACTCTACCATCTTGGTTGGGAAGCCCTGGCTAGGAGTTAAACGACCAATGAAGCATCCCCATGATCACCGTCCGCCACTCTTCCACATAGAGTGATCGGCCAAAGCAAGGCTCGCCCATGCAGCCTCCAAACGATCACTTGAAAATGGTTGGACGTGATGCTATTTTAAGACGCTTGATCGTGACTTACTCCGTTAAGCCTTAAAATAGCGATGCTTCATACATGCTGAATATATTCGATGCATTACATGCATAGAACACACACGATATTTCATAAATATCGATTTACCAAATAACTTAGTTATTTAACCTAGCACCGTATACTACCTTCTGTGGGTCCCACGACCCACACAATCGAGACATCAAGCATGTCACAACCGGGGATACATACTCGGGTATTGGTCCTGCGGTTTACAACGTGCGGCGTGCAATGCACCATCACAAGAACGTGTCAGGAAGACATGGACAGTTAGTGATGATGGGAGAAGTGGGCTTATACCTGATCGTGTGACAATCACCAACACGACTCCACTACTCCACTTCCTCCACTTCCCACGAGAGACGAGGGTTAGGCTCAATGACTTGTATAAATAGGTTCTCCTCCCTATTTCCAAGGGACAAGCACAGAAAACCAAGTGTTTTCATTCGTAGCCAGAAAACACCAGAGCTGATTGCTTACATTATTGCAAGCCAGTTAGATATTCTGATACAAGTCATAAATCACAATCTCAACACCTTCTTCGCTTCCCTCCTAAGATCAACCCCATCTCCTTCACTTTGTGACCGAAGCAAGTCTGGAACGGCCATTTCTTGGTTTAGGCCACTGTATCGAATTGATCTCTTGAATCAAAATCACTCCTGCGGTGCATTTTTTTAGGTTTAGATTCATTTCTCATCCACACACACCCTAAATTACCTAAACCAACAGAAATAGTTTTCACCCATAAACACTAACATAAGCTTATGATTTACTTATACCAGTAATAACTTTGATGGATTAATATTATTTCCTTACACGACATGTAATGTTTGGAGGAACAAAAACCGTAGCATCTACTATAGAATGAGAAATGACAGAACTATTGAATCTTCTGGAACAAGTGCAACCAGTTTTACAAAATTTGTGCTTCAAATTCATAAACCGAAACTCATCTCATCCATGTTGATCCAAAGTTGCAGAACAAATTGGTTAGAAAACAACCAAAAGACACCATTGGTAAAAACTGCTATGTGTTGATTGTTTGTTCATCAAACTCCATTGAACTTGGCGAAATATTTCTTTTCATACTATTGAATCGATTGAACATTGTTGCACCACACTAAAACCGTGGGTTCAAAATGAGCGATCGTGAAAGTGACCAGACTAGTGAGCTTCTAGGAAGCTTTCATCATCCATCTTTAATAATCTAGCCGCATGTCCAAAGCATTCTTTGTTAATTTTGTATCCACCTCATGAATCATTCTTTTTAATGAAAAAAATTATATTAAATCTACAAGTTATACAACATGAGGTTTTCACCCTTTACAAGACCTTTCAATACTTTACATTTCAGAAGATTAAGTTGAGGATCATTAGCTAGAAAAAAGATTTTCTTTGTACAACTCCACTTGGCTAGTTTGTCCGCCTCATTATTGAAGTCTCTGTTGACGTACTTAATATCTACAAAACTAATTGGATTCAAACGAGAAAGTACATCCTTGATAATTGTCTGCGTCCTCCACTCACAACTAGATGGCTTGTTGTTTAAAAAGGTAAAAACTTCCCTACAGTCCGTTCTGAGCTTGACATGCAGAATATTTAACTCCAATGCCCATTCAATTGCTTTATGAATTGCTAATGCTTCTGCTGAATTTGCACTCGTGGCGTTTCCTGCAAAAGTTTTAATGTCTGTGATTTCATTATTTAACCAATAGATCAAACCAATTCCATATGAACCATCTGATTCTTCGAAAGAAGCAACAACATAAAAGACATTATTCTTTTGTTCTTCCAGCAAGCCAGTATGGCAGTTATCCTTATTCCTGCTCAAATGATGTTGCAATGCATTTCTACCAAAAGTAATCTCCCAATCCTTTAAAAATCTTGTAATCATGATAACACATTCCATAGGACTTGGCTTGAGTTTCTTAAAAATAACAGTGTTTTTATAATTCCAAATGTGCCAACAAATGATACCAAAAATTTATTTCCAATATTTTAAAGAGGAGTTGAACCATGATCTAATCCATCCTAAGAAATCATTATTGTGACTGGGAATCCGTAAACCTAATCCAAACCACACAGCTCTAGTAAAATCACAAGAAGCAAACAGGTGAATTAAGGTTTCAAAATGATCACCATTGCATAAAACACATCACGGCTCAACATGTTTCATGAAACCATGCATTTTTGCCTTAAGCATCAACACATCAGCAGCCATTTTCCAAACAAAACAATTAATCCTAGGAATGTTTTTCATATGCCAAATCTGCAACCAAAATTTATCAGCATTCACATTTTGTTCATTTGAAATGATGTTATAAGCAGACTTAGTTGAAAACTCTCCATTTCTATTTCCTAGCCATCGCAATTTATCATGATTATCCACATTCAGACAATAGATTTCACCTTATTTGCTATGTTAGGAGAAAAGGTAGCATCAATCAAGTTAACATTCCAGTGGACATTTACGTCAATAAGATCACTAACATATTTGATATCATCATTACGCCAAGTGTACAAAATACCAATATCAGGAATCCAATTATCATTTTCTATGTGAATATTTCTCCCATTCCCAACTTCCCAAATACTATTGTGTTTAACAACTTCTAAACCCTTTCTAATACTATGCCAGATCCAAGAAATATTTGAAGCTCTATTTTTATGAAAAGGGTGAGATCTAGGGAAGCATTTCCCTTTCAGGATTCTAACCCAAAGGGCATCTGGGTTATTCAACATTCTCCATGCTAACTTAGTAAGCAGAGATAAGTTAACTTTATGGGGATTCCTAATGCATATACCACCATTAACCTTTGATGTGCAAATTTTACTCCAAGCTTTAAGATAAAAAGCTTTCCTAGGATTATCTTTATTCCACCAAAAATCTCTTTGCAATTTATCATATTTATCTAACACAGAATTAGGAAGTTCAAAACATTGCATTTGGTAACAAGGGAAAGCACATAGAGTCGAATTGATGAGGACAGTCCGACCAGCTTGAGATAATAATTTGGCTTTCCACTCATGCAAGGACTTATAAGCTCTATCAAGAAGCGACTCAAAATTTAACGCTTTACGCCTATCAAAAAGCGTTCCTAAATACTTTTCATCTCTAGGGGTTCCTAAATAATAATTTGGCTTTCCTAAATACATCTTAGCTAGTATTTTTATGCTTGTGATGCATATTTTTACTAAAATAGACACCAGATTTGTGGTAGTTTATGGTCTGACCGGATGATATAGTAAAGATGTCTAAAATATTCATAAGAATTCTAACATCAACAATATCAGCCTTGCAAAAAAATGAAACAATCATCAGCGAATAACAAATGAGAAATAACCGGACAATTGTTGTTAAGTCTAACACCAGAAAATTTATGCTGAGATTAAGCATGCAAAAAAAAACCTAGAAAGGCCCTCTAAAGCAGTAATGAACAAGTAAGGGGAAAGAGGATCTCCTTGTTGAAGACCCCTTGAGGGACTGAATTGCAAATCAGGAATACCATTGAGTAAAACAGTAGATTTAACAGTAGAAATGCAATCATAAATCAAATCACACCACTTTTGATTGAATCCAAATCTAAAACATGAGAATAACAAAATTCCACTCCATTTTGTCGAAAGCTTTAGATAAATCAAGTTTTAAAGCTAAATACCCCTTATTAGACTTACTAGTTTTCATGCTATGCAACATCTCATGGGCGATAACTATGTTATCCACAATCTGTCTTTTAGGAATAAAAACAGATTGATTAGGAGAAATGAGCTTGTCCAACACTGATTTCAACCAAGTAGCCAAAATTTTAGATGTGAGTTTGTATAAAGCATTATTGAGGAAATGATAGGCCTAAAATCAACAGGAGATATAGGATTCTCCTTTTTCGGAATCAGAGAAATGAAGGAATCATTAATCTTCTCAGGCAATCTACCAGAATCGAAAAAGCTCACGACAAAATTCACCACATCATGTTCAATTAAACTCCAATGGGTCTGAAAAAAACCAGGTGGATACCCATCAGGGCCCGGAGATCAGGTGGATACCCATCAGGCCTGAAAAAAACCAGGTGAATACCCATCAGGGCCCAAGGGTTCATGCTAAACAGGACAGACCGAATTTCTTCGAAGATCGGGATTCGAATCAAGTAAGCATAACCTCATGAATCATTCAGTCTAAAAATCCTGGCTAAATTGGGCCTATAAGGATTAATTGGGGCCTATGGATTTTTTCATCCACCCCATAAAGAATGGGGTACATTAATTATATATCCCTATTTTTGACACCCAATAAATATACCCTTTCCCAAAATAAATATACCCCTACTCTTTATAGAAGCCAAAAATCTGAATTACTAGATTACTGAAGTACCCCCATTTATATTTCACATTACAACGCTCTCGGAGAGATTATTTTCATTTATGTTCTCTCACTTTCTCTTTCTTCTCTCACTCAAAAACCAAATCTGAAAAATAGAGAAACTGAAAAATTGAAGAATTAAATCACGATTTTTAGAGATTAGTTGTAGTTTAAAGAAGATCAAAATCGTCGCGGAAATCATCAAATCAGGTTTAAATCAATTTTAATCGATTTATTGTGTTCTTCGTAATTTGAAGATTGGGAAACAAGATTCAAAAGGTAAAACACGAATTTCCTCTTCTATTTATTGTGTACTTAATAATCGATTTGATTATTTTGTTTCAAAACAAGTTTGATTTTGATTTCTTACAAATTTATATTGAAATCAGTTTTTAATTCTAAAAAAATTGATGCATGTTAATTTCTTGAACATATTTAGTGTAACGAATACAGATGCAGGTTTTGTTTTGTTTAGATCAGCTACAAGTTTTGTTTGATTTCATTAATTATTTGATTCATTTATTTTGATTTTTGCTGTCAAATCAATTTTGTTTTACTGTTATCATATTCGTACTAATTTTTTGATTGTTTACTGTTGCATGTGATCGAAAAAAAATTGAACTGCATTGTTGGAGGAAATGTCAACTTATATAGGTAAAATTCAAGTTTATAATGTTAAAGTTCATGAAATTATGAAATTATGATGGCTTGAATAATGAATGAATGGTTATGGTTATATTTGGTTAATGATTTATAGTGTTTTTTTTTTTTTGTGTGTTGAAAACTCAACTGTGGTTGATGAATGATTGTGCTAGTTCATACTAATAATTTATAATGTTTATAGAGATTGTTTTGCGGTGAACCCGAGTCTCCAAGTTTGAGTATTCATTCGTGAATTCACGACTTTAATTCAATTGTAAATGAATGAATGAATTGATGACAAATAGAAAGTTTATTGATACAAATACAAAAAGCATGCAGAAAATTCGAGAGAACTGGTGTTAACAACCAAAGTTGACCCCAATATGTAGGATCAACAATAGAAGTTGATACCACAAAACTGAAATCCAGGAACATGTTTTCCCAGAAACTGGTATCAACAACCAGAATTGATACCAATAACAGGGATCAACAACCTAGGTTGATACAATTTTTTTTTTATATTACAAATCTGCATTTTGTAAAAAGATGACATGCTCTCTTTAGTAAATGCTAACTATTTTTGTTATTTGAAGTAGATTGAAAAAACAAAAAAAATTTAGAAGAAAGAAACCAACAAAACGAAAAGGGGAAGAAGATAATTGAGGAAGAAAAAGAAGAAGATCAGCATAAAGCTCTCAAAGGTAAAATTCATGTATTTAAAAAGAAATTTGGTTATGCATTTTGATTTGTTCTTGTATTTTCAGATGACATTATTATTTTTTAGTTAGTTGTTAAAGGTTCGGACCAAATCGAGTTTTGAATCTCCATATATGGTTAACAAACAACATCTTCTGGCTAGTCCTTATTAGTGCTATATGATCCATCGTGAGTTTAGTTTTTGAGAAAAACTATGATATAATTGTGGGATAATAAGTCGTAGGGCAGTTGGTTGAGCATTGTAGAGCATGTTTCTACAATTTGGGTTAACTTGAGTATCACGATTTCAGCACAGTAGACGTAAACCATGAATCTGGTGATTCTAGTTTCATACATGTATTAGTATGTTTAATTTATAAAAAGATGTGGCGAATCGGGTTACGACTATCAAGGCTTATCCAAATTGTGGAGAACGCATTTTGAGTAGGAATTATATTGAAGCTTCTTTCGCTAGCTCATTACGTACATTTCGGTCTTAGGATGTCTATCTTTAGACAACATGATCTTTTTTCTGGCACATACATCTGAGTATACTTGAAAAATACTTTATCTCAAAATATGAATAAGTTAATTAAGTGCATCAATCTTTCATTGACTCATGTTTGAATATCCAATATAATGTTGTAAGTATCTTGTAGATACTTCCGGTTCAGGGGAACTTCTATTCTAGAGATTATTATACCCGGAAGGCCGTGCTTATCCGTGAATTATCGATCTTGGTCAATTTGGTGGTAATATGTACATCATCGGAAGTTTGTAAATTTATAGGTTGGGTCACTTTTTGAGTTTTTATGAAATGAATGTGGTTGTACAAGATATTGTCTATTGTTGTAAATGAAACGTTGCTACATGATGCCCTGTAGGTATACAACTTATGGAAAATAGCTTAAATATATAAAAAAATTCATGTGATTTTTTCTTTTGACGTTGTCAACAAGCCAAGTTGATTCCAAGATCTCGAAATCTGGAAACATATTGGCTCCAAATTATGGCGTCAACAATCCAAATTAACATCTAAAATTGGTGTTAACAACCATAGTTGACACCAATAACATGTGTTAACAACGGAAGTTGATCCCACAAACCGGTGTCAACAGTCGAAGTTGGCACCAAGTCTGGAACTCGGGAACATCCTGTTTAAAGATTATCGCGTCAACAACGGAAGTTGACCCATGTCTTGTGTCAACAACGAAAATTGATCGCAAAATTAAAAGTTCGAAAAATGTTCATATTAGCTGGTGTCAACAACGGAAGTTGATCCAAAAATTGATGTACTAAAAATAGTGAATCTGACGTGAATTGAACACGCATCTTCTGACTGGAGGCAGTTGTGATACCATTACACCAGTTTTGATACCATTACACCACAAGTTCGAATTAATGTGCATTATAATACATGTACTACTGTGAACATACCTACTTATTGTGACATACAAGTTTCTATCTTAGTGACATGCTAGTTACTGTATCTGAAAAAACAAAAAAGATGCACAAAAATGAACAGAGGGTCTATAAACAAAATGAATGGAAAGAATAATAAGATAAATGATAAGCTATATGAAAAGAACGAATCAAAAGCAAGTCGATAAGCAAGATAAACATATAAGAAAACATAAGCAAACTAATGTTCCCACAAAGGTTTCCTAAATATCGTAACTTAGCACCGCAATCAAAAATTAGTCACCGAAAAATGTTAAAGAGAGAAAACTGACTAGTATTCCACTAATATTTCACGACCACCACCACTGTTGATGCTATTGTTGCCGCTTCTGTCACCGCCGCCACCAAAATTTGGTGTTAACAACCCGAAGTTGATTCAAAAATTAAATGTTCGAAAATAACTGAACTAATACATATTCCAGTTTGTTTTTTTTTTGTGTCAACAATCGAAGTTGATCCCAGTGAATGGAGTCAACAACCAAAGTTGATACAAATAACTAAAAAATATTCCAGTTCAGTCGTGTCAACAATGGAAGTTGATCTCAGTGAATGGAATCAACAACCAAAGTTTGACACAAAAAACAAAAAACAACATATACGAATGAGTAAATTTGGCGTGAGTCGAACACGCATCATCTGACGTGGAGTCAGTCATGCTACCATTGCACCACAAATCCAACATTTGAAGAACTTTACATCTATAAAATCCAACAACAACACCACTACCATCTGTCGAACAACAATACACGAACACAAACCAGCAAGAAATTAAGCTAAATTTTTTTTAACAAATATGATTTTAACTATACCAATCAAAGGAAATGATGTCAACAATAGGAGTCAGTAGTTGATCCCATAAAAAATGATGTCAACAACAATAGTTGATCCCATATGGAATCAACAACAGTAGTTGATTCCATAAAAATGGTGTCAATAATAGGAGTTGATCCCATAAATGGATCAACAACAGTAGTTGATCCCATAAAAACTGAAGTCTTTTCGATCATGAAACAAAACATCAACGAAAAAACACCAAAATGATTTACCAATAACATAAAAATCTAACTGCATATATAAAAATAGGCAAATATAAACACAAGATACCCAAGAACTATACGTGTAAAATGGATACGGAACAGTATTGGCTCTAATATAAATGAAATGAAGATAATCAACAAAAAAGTAAATCAACAAAATACGTAACTGCAGCTGTACTCCTAACACGTCCAAGTTCACATTATACTTCCACGTATGATTTCTTTACACTAAATTATGAGCTCAACAATCAATAATTTATTGTCACCATCTCTGAAAGTGGTAATAACCAAACAGTATCGTTAAACTAGCTCATTAATTTGGCTATTCACCAGTCCATTTGTCACATAGTACGATTCCTCTAAGAATTCCGGTCCTATGCAATTTCAATTATTAACTTCTAAAACACACAATCTACATCTCCATCAATTAACTAGTAAACACCCAATCAGTTTATACTGAATACAAAGACTCTAAGGTGAAATCAATCAACAGTAAAACCTAAAGTTAAAACCAACATATTCCCAATGAGTTATAGAGATGGGAAACAGAAATGAATAATCAGTTAAAGATGAATCAAAATTATAAAAGAGAAATTGTTACAGAAGGAACGCAAATCTTACAATTTGTCAGCTTTACTCATTTATCTTTGCGGATCGGAAGTCGCCATTAGAGAGATAGTGAGCGATGTAATCGCTTTTATTTTCTTTCTTGTCAAATTTTAATAACACATACAAAATAAAAAATAAAAAATCAACAAAAATGTGGTTAAGATCCGGAGCATACAAGAAATTAAATTTATAACCAAAACTAAACAAGAAAAATTGATTTCTGTTTTAGATTTGAATCCATAACCAAAAATCGAAAAGCAAATATAGCTTAATCAAATCTTGAATCAGTGATATTGAAATCAGATCCCCCAATCTCCATAGTTTTTTTAAATCCATAAAAAACAAACTTGGTTGAAAATCGACCTAAACGATTGATTAGGAGGTGGAGAAACGATGGTGATGGTGTTGCGGCGGTGGCGTAAGAGTGGTGGTACTGGTAGCAGCGATGGAGAACAAAAAAAATTAGAACTGAAACAAAATAATGAAAACGTTATATTGTATGGGAGGGTAAATATGGAAACAAAGAAAATGTTAATGGATCCCTGATGGGCTTATAGATGGAGAGGGGTATATTTATTGTGTGATAAGGATATTTATGAAGCCCATCAAAACAAGGGACATTTATATAATTCCCACTAAAGAATGAAAAGGGGTGTCTAAATTAGATGAAACTACCATTTTACCCTCTATCAAATATTAATACTACTTATTTGTCCCCATCAAATCCTAATCATAAAATTAAAAACTAAAATCAAAATCATAAAACTAAAATCATAAAATTAAAAATTAAAAATTAAAAACTAAAATCAAAATCAAATTCATTTCCATCTCCACTTCAACTGATTCTTCTTCTTTTCTTCTCAACCCAATCCTATAAACTAGGTTTTAGTAACATAAAATTGCTCAAAAATTGAAAATTTTGAAATCAAAATTTACCTGGTTTATCAGAATCGGTTAACGTTAATGTATATGTGATCCGATTGCAAATAGAAACGGTTTATGTTCATGCCCACAAAGACCGATTGTCCTTGATATGTTTCTGGTTCAAGAAATTTGAACCAGAATCGGATTACATTAGCACTTATAAAAAACGATTGTTGATGTATAATGTTAGAATCGGATTTTATATGTGTGTCGAGTAAACCGATTGTTTTACTCAATTTTTTTGTATCTTTTTTTTTTTGTTAGAATCGGATTACATGAGCATTCTTATAAACCGATTCCTGTTGTGCAATGTCAGGAATCGGTTTTTACATATGTATCGTGTAAACCGATTCTGGTTAACCCATTTTTTTTTTCATTAATACTCAATCAGAAAATGAGTATGAAATCATACTCGATTTCATTTCGATTACAAATGAAAAATAAAATAGTTCCGTATGATTTTATCCAATTTGAAAACGAGTATAACTTTATACTCGAATCGAAAGCGAGTATAACTTCATACACGAATTGAAAGCGAGTATAACATCTTAAACGATCTAAGATTGAGTATGAAGTCATATTCATTCTTAACTCGGGTATAAAATGAATTTTGATTTTATTTGATGTTTAACAACACATAATTCACAGATAAAAAAGAAAAAATTTACCCACAATCGGTTTATGTTCATGCCCATATAAACCGATTACGGATAATCGGTTGATACCAATGAAAACATATACCCGATTCTGAGTTGGTGTTCTTCAAAAAATTCAAATTTTCAAATTTTTTCATGTTCAGATGATTCATTAACACACGTTAATTTCACATCTAACACTATATTTTACCACTAATCACCGAATTAACACTAATTAATTAGGGGATAAATTTGTCATTAAAAAATATTTGGTTAAGGGGCTTTTCATTTTACTTCAAAATGTCTCTATTTTGTCACGTAGTGAAGGCCCCAATTAATCCTTAGGCCTCTTCCTATGCACATGCCAAAAAAATGGTGTTTGGCATGCCAGGTGGCATGCCAAACCATTTGCGCCACTATGGGGAAACCGCTTAGCGATCGAATCCCTAGCGAGCGATATTGACAATATCTCCAGGGATATTGTCAATATCGATCGTTAAAAACAATAACGCTGGCGATACAATGGTTATCGCCAAGTAGTTATTCTGCAACTATTTCCCCATGGTTCCTATATATACGTCATTTTACCTCGACGAAAACTCACACTCCGCTTCTAAAGATATTACTCCTTTATTCTCAATTTTAAGCTTCACAATGTCGAGATCCAATGAAGAAAGGGATATTATTATGAATATGTTCAAAGTTCTGAAAGAAAGTTATCGTATGAGGTTGCAAAAATTGACGAAGAGGAAGTCAAGATGAGAATCTAATCGAAACTATGATGCTTGTACATACGGGTCAAATACCAAGAGTTCCGAGCCCAAAGAAGTATTATCAAGAAGATATACGTATCGAGGGAGGGAATTTTACCATCGAAGCTCATGCACGATTATTTTCTTCCCAATTGTGTGTACTGATCGAGATTTTCAAGGTCGATTCCGCATGCCTCGTTATCCGGTGAAAAAGATTATTGAAGAGCTTTGTCGAGTGGAACCTCAATTCAATTATCGCTTCTTCATAACATGGTAATTCAGAAACC
Organism: Papaver armeniacum; assembly: GCA_023531295.1. Classification (NCBI taxonomy): domain Eukaryota; kingdom Viridiplantae; phylum Streptophyta; class Magnoliopsida; order Ranunculales; family Papaveraceae; genus Papaver; species Papaver armeniacum. The sequence goes on along the minus strand of JAJJWW010017105.1, from coordinate 40,197 downwards.
AGACGTGATTCGGATTGGATTAACTATGATGATGAAGATTTGAGGCCGGAGATTCGACTCGAAAGAGGCCTCCTCAGCAAGGAATTATGGTCAAATGACTAACTACATTCGGAACCGTAATTTGTATGACCGAGTTAAGAGATGATCCGAGATTGAATCTTTGGGCAGAGCATGGAAGATGATTTTATGTATTTTTCTTAATATTTTAGCTTCGCTTTAAGTTATGTTATGTAACGTTATTTTTCTAATTAATAAGCTTCAACATTTCATTTCAAACTAATATTAATTGGAATGCATAACAACATATCAAATTAAAACTTAAACTAGAACATTAAAACTTAAACTCCGCCATTAAACTAGTTAGAAACTAGTACATTAATCATTTAGAGGAATTATTTCATCAAACTCATCATCGGTTTCATCATCATCATCTTCTTCATCATCACGGTTGTTAGTAAATCCAAATTTGCTTTTCAATCTGTGCTTGAATCTCACAAATTCGATTTTCCATACATACGAATTGTTGGGCGTTCATAATTGAGGTGTTAGCTTGAAGAATGTTATGCTTGTTATAGTCAAACTCGAATTTTTCTTGAGAAAGACGACTTTTCTTACTCTCCCTAGTTTTGAATTTTCCTTTGAATGGATCTTTCCTTCGCGATGGTCTTTTGATAATCCATAAACTCCGCCATGTTAAATCCTATGGAACTCCCTCCTTCTTGAGTTAATTTTCTAGCCGCTTTGCCTTATTCCTCCCTGGAAGTTTTCCCTTAGTATTACCATCAATATAATTATTGAAAACTACGTTGGAATTTGAGCTTGTAGGGGTATCTCGGTGAAGAATTTGTTGGACCTTGTGAAAATGGTGAAGAATTTGGTGTTGAGGGAGAAGAATTATATGGTGAATTTTAAGGTACTATTTGATTATTTGCTAAGTAATAGGGATTATATTTGTTCAAACCCTTCAAAATATGATAACAACTTTCGAAAGCAAACTCGTTTACCATGTTTTCGTTGCCAATCTGTATGAACCTCTCTTTCAAAATCAACATCACCGACCACTTGTCCTTTCCTTTTCTCTTGGCTTGCATTATCAATGCGGATAAGCGCTACTTCCCCTGATTACAATGAAGTGTTCTCGACAATCCTTTTGCATCACGACCATTGATGTTCATGGTTTGTTCTTCATATTTTTGAAATATATTATCCCACATGGTGTTACCATGTTGGTGTGCACCACTGATACAATCTTGGGTAAAAAAAACATAATTACGACAAATACATTCATCTTCTATCATGGTGTATTTTGCACCACGGACTCGGTTCTTCTTACCTTTGCCTTGAGTTTGTGCTTATGAATCCATTTTACAAGAAAATATAATTGTAGAGGAGTTGTGATAGTTTTAGATTTGAAAAAGATTGAGAAATTAAGAAATTCTAAAGAGATTTTGAATTTTTGGTGTGAGTTGATATGAGTTTGAAATCAGTATTTATAGAGGGGAAATTGTAGCCGTTAGATGAAGATCGATGAGCGATTATCATAGTATCGAGCGATAGCTTGATCTGTGACTTAACGAATGACCATCGAACGATTCTTTGACCATCGAGCGACCGAGACTCTATCGTTCATTTGGAAACTCTGTCGTGTATGCCTATATGCCAAATAACATATTGGCATATGAGTTTGGCTTTAGCATACCCATAGTGGGTGCATATATGCCAAATACTATGTTTTGGCATGTGCATAGGAAGATGCCTTATAGGCCCCAATTTAGCCAAGCTAAAAATGGGTATCCAGAGTTTAAAATAAAATTAAACCCACTGCCTAAAAATGCTTAAATATGCCACAAAAGTCTTAAAACCCATCCCCACTTGCAAATTCTCACAAACAACAAAAGATTACGCTTGAAAAGGAAAACAAACAAAACAAAAACATTATTCTCGTATATTTCACCTACAAGGGTAAAAAAAAAAAAAATTAATAAAAGAAAAACTTGGGAGGGAAACTCTTTCCCTATTCAACTAGAAAATAAAATTGAGAAGGGGAATTAGGGTTTCCATTTTCGAAGAGTTATGATGGGTACCTCTACAAGAAGAATAAGAGTATGTGAAGCAAAATTAGGGTCTAAAGCTGGAACTATTTATCTCAAGAAGAAGAAGAAGAAATTTCTGTCTCAGTTTCATCTTCAGGTGCTTTTCGATTTTCTTTGATTTTTTTTGTTTCTGATTTTTATGAGGTAATAATTTGATTCTAGATTGTTTATGATCTGTTTTTTTTTTCTAAGTAAATTATAATTGGGTGATGGGTTTTAGAGTTTGATTAAACTACTACTTTTTTAGTCCATCTTTCTTCTGTAATTTTGGTTAAAACTCCGGGAAATTGGATCATTTCATGAGATTGAATTTTAGTCTGGGTATTGTGCAATTTTGGTTTACTTTCCATTCATTTGCTTGAATAAATTGTTATTCTTCTTGTTGGGATGATCAGGCTTTATGAGTTCCTTTGATTATTACCTCTTGGGTATGAAATGTTGGAGGTTTTGCATGTAAATTCTTTGTTATGATTCTCAATCAGTTTTGGGGGTTGGGTATCGTTTAGGATGTTGACTAGGTGTGGAATTATGTGGTGATGGATTAGGGGTTGTGATTGAATATTTATGTATTTGGAAGTATCAGGTGTTTGATCTTTGATTAGCCTGTAATGCTGAATAATGGTTTTCAGTGAATCTATTTGTCTGAATTGTGAAATGTCAGTGATGCAATTTTGACTTGTTTGTGTTAAACAAATTTCGGCACTGATATAAGTTGTGGTTTTTATTTTTCAGAGCAAGTAATTATAGGTTAAAGCATCCAATACCAGTTCTTTTAGGTACCCGTTACTAATGGAGAGGTCAGATAATCGTGACGCTGACCACATTGTTGAAATTGAAATGAGGCATGATGTTTCTTCTCCTGGTCCAGACTGCCATCACGATGAAGAAGGAGCTTCTTCTAGCAGGGGGTTGGCCACTTCTCAATCTCCATTAGCTTCTTCTAATGGCCATGGGAGCAGGAACCTGTTCAATAAAGGATTCATGTGGATTTTTAATTCAGTAATATGGACGTTTGTTGAATTGATTTGTACAATGAGTCAGATTGTGGCCTCCGCCATTGTGTTAGCGTTATCAAGACTTAAGGACCCCCAACTGTTTGTGTGGGCCCTTATATATGCATCTGGATGTCTTGCTACCCTTCCTTTTCTGTATCGGCGATTTATGCACCGCAACCAGGGTACTGCAAGGTAATGCTATTGTTGTTCTTGTAAAGCAGATCATGGCCTTCTATACTACCCAGTTTACTGTTTGTTGGAAAGATATTAAGTTCTAAATTATTGATTCATTTTTACTGTAACAATTACAATATACTTCTATGTTCAGTGATTTCACTAATTATTTCTGTTTTATGAATTTCTGTGGTTTCAGGGTACCTGTATCGCGTGCCTTTATCTTTGCATGGCTTACTGTTGGAAATGTGTGGTTATTTATATTTGGAAAGCACATGACTTTTGGAGTTAAGGCGCCTTTCTTGTTCATGTAAGGGCCAATATCTTCTGTCAAGTTCTTACAATAGTAAAAAATAAGAAACATTAATCAATTGCTTTAAAATATCCACAGGCATTGATGTTTCTCAAGTTCTGCATGCTGCTTTACCCATGCATATACATAGTAAACTGTTTCTGCGTACTCTATGTAATATCTAGTCAGGGGTTCCATGAAGATTTAAATCGTACTAGAGGATCTGCCACAGAAACCACTAATGTTCATGACACCAACACGCAAGGAGTTGGAGAGGGAGGTGGGACCTTAGCAGCTGGAACCGAAAAGCACTTATCATCTTATGGAAAGATGCAGTAAGTTCTGTTTGAATATCTTGATGTATAATTTTAAGGTCACTGATTTTTAGTTTCACCCGACTTCCCAATTAATGCACGTGTCATCTTGTTTACCTTTCACGTCCTGGTCTGCATTGTCCAAATTGGCCATATGGCACATATCTAGGACCTGATCCAAGTATGGCCAAATAAAAGTGGTTCCCGTGTAATACAGTGTTGCTAGTCGGAACAAGCCCAAATAAAAAGAATATAATTTGGATCTGTAAGACTGTTTGCTATGACCATCTTAGCAAACAACTACTACTTGTTGATGTAGCAAACTTCTTTATCTTTTGTTCTTCTTTACAGCCCCTGGCAGTACCCATCTTACTGGAAAGTCAACTATTGCTTAATCTGTCTTCTTCATTTTTTTATTGCGTAGGTATGTAGCATTTGCTTAGGGAAGTATGCAGATAACAAAGAACTGAAGGGGCTTCCCTGTGCCCATTTCTTTCATGTGGATTGTGTAGACAAATGGTTGAAGAACAATGATTCCTGTCCCCTCTGCAAGCGTGGCATCGGAGAAAGCAGTGGAACCCAGAATTGATGTTATGTTACTGTTATTAATTATTAATTATGAGTTGGTCTTCTTATTAGCTAGAAAATGTAGGTGTGCTTAGTTTTATAGGCATTTGGACTTGTAATTGAGTTGTTGGTGTGGGGATAACTCTTACTTTGTAGGGAGTGTCTCTGTGAACTCTATTTTAGAGAGTCCTCTTTTTTTTTCCTACATTTTCAATGCTGCTCAGTATGCTGTTTAAGCACTTAATAACTTTGAGGTAAATATTATGGTTGGTTCGGTTTTATATATGTTCTAGCAGCATGTTTGGAGGTTTCTTGGTAGCGTACCTCGTATTCCAGTGCATTTCATGTCTAAACTATATGCACAGTATCAATCAAAAATTACCTTAGAAGATTTTAGGTTAACGAAGACGATGGAGATGCTAAGGACGAGCTGATTAGCGAGTCAACTGAAATGCTAGTGGATTTATCCGAAGGAAAGCAAAACGGGAGAAGTGGAGGAGGGATGGTGCATCGTTGCTGCTAAGAAGAGCAAGGCTCGGGGATAAATACAAATTCATGACAAGTAGATGACAAATACTAGTCTAATAATCACCTAACTTCGATTATTTGTAGAGGCAATGAGGTTGAGCTAAAAATCTTTTTGGGCAGATTTTTGTGGGAAAGAAATGGCGTATCTTGGTATTAGATGTCTCTGAATGTCGGTCCATTGAACTTATACTGCCTAATTTAGGAATCTTGCAAAGTCTTTTGCATCTAAATTTTTGGAGCAATCTGTCTTGGAATATTTGGTTATTAATTTCATTATCAAATTTCAACACCTAGAATACTTGGCTCTAAGTTTGGTTGAGTGTTAGGGTTCTAAACCTTTATACTGGAATTAAGTAGCAAGAATACTTGAAAACAAGGGATAAAGCCCTTTGATCTGGGGCAAGCAGCCTCTGCCTTTGAGAATAAACTTTAACAAACTTCTTAATATTGATAATCCGTACCTTACAAGCTTAAACTAGAGCTATTTATAGCTGAATAGACTTGATAAGCAAGCAACTAACTAAGGAAACCAGTAAAACTAGGAAACTAAATACTAAATACGTAAAGAAACCAAATACTAAGAGTTGGCATCGCAACATCCTACCCTGCCTGAAACAAGGCTTGTCCTCAAGCCTCTAATTCTGGAAAACGCGCAATGAGATCATAAGCATCTTCCCAAGTTGCATCATATTTGGAGTGACCCTTCCATTTGATCAACCACTTTGTAGCAGCTCGATTTCCTTTCTTATACATTTGTCTGTCTAAATTTCTTCTGGCTCCCATTTATCATAGTTGATAACAGTAGGCAATGTAGCTTCAACAACAGTAGTAGGACCTATCTTCAGTTTTAACTGTGAGACATGGAATACTGGATGTATTCTGCTAGTGACAGGCAAGTCCAGTTTATATGCCACAGTTCCAATTTTCTCAAGAACTTTAACAAAAAATATAAAAACGAGGTGATAGCTTCGAAAAAGACTGATTAACTAAAAACTGTTGTTCAGTTCTATGAGAATCGCATATTTCTTCATTCGATCTTGTGCATCAGAAAATTGAGACTTTAACAGCTTAAGTGTATGATCTCTGGCACGTAAGTTCAAATCCACATCATGCACAGGGGTTGATCCAGATAAATAAGCCGATATTCTTTGGTGGAGGACTACCAGAAAGAGCTTCATATGGAGTCATTTTAATGGCGAGTGGTAGCAGGTGTTATACCACTATTCGCCCATGCTAACCATTTGAACCAATCTTTTGGTTTCATTCCTGCAAAGCATCGAAGATAACATTCTAGTGTACGATTTGTTACTTCTGTTTGACCATCACTTTGCGGATGATAAGCTGAACTCTTGCATAGTTGTGTTTCTTGCATTGTAAAGTAGGCTTCCCAGAATTTACTCATGAATACAGGATCTCTGTCACTCGTAATGGTCTTTGGCATGCCATGAAGTCGTACTACCTATCGTACAAACAGATCATCCATTATACTAGCCGAATATGGATGAGATAGTGCAACAAAATGCGCATATTTTGTCAGCCGATCAATTATTACTAAGATAGAACTCTTACCATTAGAAAGCGGAAATCCATCTATGAAATCCATAGAGATGTCAATCCAAACATCTGAAGGAATTGGCAGTGGACTCAAAAGGTCATGAGGAGCCACAGCTTCAGTCTTATTGCGTTGGCAAGTCTCACATTGTGAAATAAACTCCTTAATGGAATGCTTCATACCAGACCAATAAAAGTTTTGTTGTATTCTCTTGAAAGTGCGTAAATAACCCTAATGACCACCCAATGGAGTAGAATGAAAGTCATGCATAAGTTTGCGACACCATTCTGAAGATGAAACCACCACAACTCTCCCCTTATAGTGCAACACTCCATTAACGTATGAGTAGTGACGTTTATTGTTAGGATCTTGATGTAACTGATCAATTAATGCACGAAGTTTCAGATCAGTATGACATTCTGCAACAATGGCAATAACACCAGAGAAGATTGGTGCACTTATTGCCAATAATTGGGGGTTAATAAGTCGAGACAAAGCATACGCAACTTTGTTTGTCGATCCACTGCGATATATGATTTCATAATCATAACCTAGTAATTTGGAAACCCACTTCTGCTGCTCAATTGAAGAAAGACGTTGCTCCAAGAAATACTTCAAGCTTTTGTGGTCTTTATAAATCTTAAAATGTCGACCAAGCAAATCGGGTCTCCATTTATTTACTACAGATACAATGGCAAGCATTTCTTTGTCATAAACAGATAAGTTAAGATTCTTACCAGATAAAGATTTCTATAGAAAGCTATAGGTCTCGCAGATTGCATTAACACAACACCAATGCCACCACCAGAAGCATCACACTCCAAATAGAACTCCTTGGAGAAATCCGGAAGTATCAAAACAGGCGTAGAAGTTAAAGCCTGTTGAAGCAATCTGGCTAAGCAACAGTTGCTTCTTGATCCGATTGAATGCATCCTTTTTAAGCAGCTGAGTTAAAGGAGCACTGATTTTGCCAAAATCTTTCACGAACTTTCGATAATAGCCAGCCAAGCCTAGAAAGCCTCTAAGTTCTTTGACTGTTGAAGGAATCTTCCAAGAAAGAATGCATTCTATCTTCTCTGGTTCAACTAAAACTCCATCAGATGAAATCAAATGACCAAGGTAACCAACAGACTTTTGGGCGAAAGTACATTTGGATTCTTTAACAAATAATTTGTGCTTTCGCAAAAGTTCAAACACCATCTCTAGATGTTTGATATGAGTAGCATAATCCTTGCTATAGATCAGAATATCATCGAAGAAAACCAAAACAAACTTGTGTAAGTAAGGCCTGAATATATCATTCATTAAGCTCTGAAATGTCGCCGGTGCATTAGACAATCCAAAGGGCATGACTAAAAATTCGTAATGGCCATCATGTGTACGGAAAGATATTTTTAAAATGTCAGCTTCATGGACACGAATCTGGTAATAACCCGATCGTAAGTCTAGCTTGGTAAAGAAATATACACCATGCAATTCATCCAATAATTCGTCTACCACCGCAATGGATAACGATCTTTAATGGTTATCTTATTAATAGCACTCAAGTAGTCTACACACATGCGCCACGAACCATATTTCTTTTCGAACCATAAGAATAGGGGAAGAGAAAGGACTAGAACTAGGCCCGATAAAACCATCTTGTTGTAGCTCACCAACTATTTTCTCAATTTCATGTTTTTGAAAGTGTGGATACCTATAAGGACGTACATTCACAGGTCCTGTCTCTGGCAACAAAGAAATTTTGTGATCTTGCACACGTTCAGGAGGCATCGTTGTTGGAGTAGAAAAAATGTCACCAAAATTTGAGAGTAGTTGTTTAATTTCAGGTAACAATTCTGAATGCTTGGCGGCGGAAGTATTTATTGCAACTAGTTCTAATAAAATTCCATAATTTTTTGTAGATAATAAACGTTGCATGGGAACATCCATAATCATTACAGCGATGATTGGTTACCGCTAATAATGACTGATTTGTGTCTTGAATGTTAAATTGCATAGTCAACTTCTCAAAATCCCAAGCAATTTTTCCCAATGTACGTAGCCACTGGATTCCCAATACTGCATCACAACCACTAATGTCTAACAGGTGACATTCAATATCAAAAATCATACCTTGTAATTGGATAGGAACTGTAGGAGCAGAATCTCGCAACAACTATGTGCCAGCGAAATTATGACTAATAAGAATTCGCGAAGACTTCGCAGAGTACTTAAAGAATGACGTAGCAGATGACATCATCATAATTCATGAGGAAAGTATGAGTAACTCGCGAAATTATAGAGTGAACCTGCGAGAAGGTGACAAGAGCTTGCGAGAATATGAGTTGTATGAGAGCTGTCATCCACTATGTAAACACTATATAAAGAGGAGAGCAGGAGAGAGAAAGGGGGATACACATTTTTGGAGAGGACACATTTTGTAGAGGGGAGAGTTTATTTTCTTTAGCATCTTCTTCCTCAAAACTAGATCTAGAAAGCTCCAAATATTCATTAATGGAGATTCTAAATGTAAACTCATGTAATTACAAAAATCACTAGTGAAGAACCATGGATGTAGATCACATTGATCGAACCATGTAAAAAATCTTGTGTCTCCATTTATAATTTTAGCACTTTTATCTTTATTTTGATTATCAAATAAGTTTAGATCTAGAAAATATTATCATAATATCACAAGGGGTGTGTTGTGGGATTTCCTGCAACTACATTTTGGCGCTAGAAACACTACCTGTTGCTTGTTGGGTTAAGAGAGATTCAAAGAAATTACTTACTGTGCATCTGGATCTACAAAGTTCAAGGGCGAAAACGGAAGTTTCAACCAGAGATTTTTATCTCCAAAGAAGAAATATCATCACCATTCAAAATCGATGTGGAGATGTCCAACTAGGAAACGAAAATTGATAATGTCAATACGGTTAAGCATGGATTCACTATAGAAGAATATCCTAGAATCGGAATAATTAACCAGCGACCATCCAAACTCATCTAAAAGAAGGAAAAAGAATTCTGGTAAAGAAATATTCATAGGCGAAGACAAAACTTCTCATACTGACAGGAGGATACTGGGAAATATCTAACATTGGAGCGAATAGCAAAGGGAGAAAGAATAAACAATTGATGATGGGATATCACTTACACAGGAGAAGAAAAAATAAAATGGTGAAGGACGAGAGAAATATGCTTTGTGCGATCATCTTTGCACGGCAGTAGGTGATTTGTTAGTGACGAAGGAAGTATAAAAGAAATTACCAGGAGATAGAAAAACTTCTTCAAAATTAATAGGCGAAGTTAAATACAAAGTATCAGGCGAAAAGTTTCTTCAAACTCGCAAACAGAAAGTAAAGAAGTTAACAGAAGGTAAAAAAGCAAATAGGAAGTAAAGAAGAAATACTAAGAGTAAAAGGAAGAGAAGGTCAACGACAAATGATGAGTAGTCCACTTCGCAAGCTTACCACCTGCTTCATCAAAATGATTTACTTAAGATGAAGAATGTAAATTACTTCAAAGAAAATCCAATGAAGAAGAGAGAGGGAGATATTGATGAGCAGAAGGAAGATCAACGAAAGGCAGTGAAAAATGAAATCCAAACCAAGCTCACTCGACGAATACATCATCAGGAACAATCACTCGACGAGGCAATAGTTCACTTCGCTGCAACATCATTAGCGAAAGAAGAATTTACAGAAAATCTATTATAATTTGACCAAAAGTTCTGTTATTCCGGGAAAAACCAAGGAAGAATGATAGCTTACGAAATCCAAAAACGACGTAAGCAACTAAATTTGCTAGAATCCATCGTACATACCCTAATGTTCAGATCACTCTAGCGAAGACAACAACCCATCTCATCAGGAATTATGGCGAAGAATACTTCATAAGTTAAACTGTAAGGCAAACCAACGAACAAGCAAAGTAATTATCCGGCAAAGTCTTTACTAGCAAGGAAAGAAATACAAATGATCCAGCAACCCAAAGAAGGTGACAAAGAGCCTGGTACTTGGAAGAGTTGCCTCGTGCATAAATTCCAAAGAAGAAATAACAATAAAGCTGCAAATTCCGAGTGCAAATACGGAAATTTCAGTGTAAACTTCTTATTTTCAGAAAACACAATCTCATGACAGCCCCAAAAATCAAGAGAGAAAATGGAATGATGAAATCAGGGAAGATATCAATGACCTCGAACTAAAGGGACGTCGGCTGATAAAACGATAAAGGCTCAGTTCGCCAACAATATTCAAAGAGTTTCATGAATTTAACTCGCAAATACCTAATTAGACATATCCAGCTCGTCAACTTGATACTCTACCAGACAAGTTTAAATATGCAGCTTCGCAAAGACCTAATCCATCCACCTATCAACAAGTTTAACACTGGGCTTGTTGATCAGTTCAAACTCGAATTTTCTCAAATCAAGAAACAACAAAAGACAAACAAAAGCCAAAGAAACATCGAAAAAGAAAAGATACAAAGAGAGACAAATATTTCGTCATTAAACTCCGAGAATCAATTTTATGACCAGCCCCAGCGAGGCTCTCGCAGAGTGACATGATATCATGAAATCAATAGAAGGAGTTACCAAGGGAGAAAGAAAGAAGAGAAGGAAAAGAGATCAAGAGAAGTACATCCAGGCATTAATGAAAGGGACTAAGGCAGAGCAACACAAGTTCAAAACATAAGAAGAAGGTTAACAATGATGATATCTCGTCATTACAATTAAACCATCTCGCTATATCATCAAGAAGAAGAACCCTAACTAACAAGTGATTTCTATAGAAGTTAAGCCAACTTGCGAAGAAGCTTTGCGAAGTTTACTGACAGGAGTTATCACGTGAAGGCAAACTTCCAGTCATAAATCACAAAGGACGATAAAGAGGTAATAACAGATATGAAGTTTACCAAACTAACACAAATAAAGGACAATACAAATGGTTCAGGGTGTAGACAATGAGCTTGGTGTCGCAAGATCGAGTCTCACTGCAGCAACATTTTTTTTTATTATTTCACATTTTTTCTAAAATTTCCTAAAGAGAAGATAGTAATAAGATGACGGTAGTATGGTTTTCTTTCGCAATCAGAAGCCAATATAGATGGTCAACAACGAAGAAAAGGAAGTTGATGCTGCGAGATCAATCCTATACTCAACCATATTTTTACATGTTTTATTCAACTTCGCAAAAGAAAAAAAGAATAAGAAGGCAACTTCACCAACCTTATCAAAAACAGAAGTTGGCACATATGGTAAAGTCAGCAGAGTATGTGTTCGTGTTCGCAGGATCGAATCCCAACTTTCGCAGACTTTTTGCATGTTTTTACTCGAAATACTAGAGCCAAAGATCACATTTAAAGAACGATATGGTCACATTCTTTCACAAACAAGAGCCAGGAAAGTTGGCTAGAGGCAAAGACAATGAACTTGAGGACGCAGGTTCAACTCCTATCTCCCGCGATTTTTTTGCATCATTTTTTGGACTATAAGAGCTTCGCAAGAAAACCATATACTTCGCAAGAGACAACAGCAAAGAAGAGAGTTGATGATTATTTCGCAAATAATGATTGAAAGAATTGACAAAATGAAAGAATTGGACGAAATGAAAGAGTAAAGAAACGCGAAAATTTCGCAGAGACAATCAATGATTTATACGAATGGGACGAACCTTTATGGCGTACACCCTAGTTCGCGAATGATATTTCGTAAGAGGCAAATGTAAGACCTAAAGTGCGTCATATAAGGGGGTATCTCTTGACATGGCTCAGGGAAAAGGTTACACCGCTCACGGAACTCCGAGTCATGGAGATTTGGGGTCAATAAAGCCCATCCGGGAGAGATACCTTGATTTCCAACTATATATATAAGGTTATACCCTGGTTGGACGCCGAGGGTCTCTTCCAAGGAGTCGTGTATGACCAAGGCGCCGAGGTACACGGTTGAGCCAAGAGTGCCTGGGGCATTTGAAGTGTCTCGCCATTCTTGGCAAGTCTTGGCACATGCTGCACTCGGCCCGAAGAAAACTCCACTTAGGGTGCAGTCTCGTAACCATAAGCCCTATAGGTATAAGGGATAAGAGGCTGCGAAACAACTGGTTGTTGTTAAGACCGGATGGGAGGAGCTAGTCTTGTATGGCCGATGTACGCCTCCTTGAAGGGGCAACCAGGGAGATGATAAGGGCGGCACCCTCCATTAGGGAGCTGATAAGTGTCTTAAGACGCAAATGTCATGAGGCTTTATTTTCGCAAGAAAATTTAGGCTTGTCATATTTGTGCGATGATCCTGAAGAGGCAATAATACTAACGCGATGGTAAGACGAGATCAATGGGTCTTTACATGAAAGTGTAAAGACGTCCCGCGATTTCGTCGCAAGACGGCAATGTCATGGGGCTTCAAGTTCGCAAGAATTTTTAGGCCTGTCATATTGTCGCAAGAAAAATATCCTACAGAGGCAATAATACTAAAGAAATGATAAGACAAGATCAATGGGTCATTACATGAAAGTGTAACGACGTCCTGCGATTTTGTCGCAAGACGGCAATGTCATGGGACTTTATGTTCGTAAGAATATTTAGGCATGTCACATTGACGCAAAAACGAGGGGTGGAAAATAAGACCTTTAACTATGAAGGCAAAATAATACCACACAAGACAAATGATAAGGCAAGATCAATGGGTCTTTACATGAAAGTGTAAAGACGTCCTGCGATTTTGTCGCAATGACGAGGAGAGAAAAAATAAGACCACACAAAAATGAGTAAGCAAATAAGCTTGCGAAAATGATTATATGTAAACAAATAATTTTGCGAATATATACACGAAAATGAGTCCGAGGCAGCTTAAAATAACAAAGGAGTATTATTCAAAATTTCTCGAAGAAAGACTATTTAGAATCTCTCGTGAGTGTTATTCGGAATCTCTCAAAGAGAATATTTAGAATCTCTCAAGGTATTATTCAGAATTTAAGAGAGGTATTCATAATTTCGTGAGAATGAGTCGAATTTCTCGAATGAGATTATTTTGCAAAATGTGGTTATTTCGTGCAATTATTTCGCAAAATTATAAGCAACTTGAAGAGATTATACTATCGTATGAGCACAAAGCATGAGACAGAGGCAAGATAAGAATAAAGAAACAATTCTCTCATTCAACATTTTCTCAAGGATTCTGCTTTCATAGATAAAGAACAGAGGCAACTATGGATTATTACCAAGAAAATATTTTATGTTCTTTATCTTCTCGGCAAGAATCATTTCCAAAATGGACAAGAATTCTCCCCAAAAATGAAGTAATAATTTCGCATGAATAGAGGCAATACTTATTACTCACATTCAAGGATGGATACTTCTTATGCTTCTTCAAGGATACTTCATACTTCATACTTGTTCAAGGATACTTCATACTTCGTATACTTCAAAATGATACTTCTAATTAATTTTCAAAGCTTCGGAACTTCGCAAAAGAATAGAGGCAAGTACGTACTTTTCAAGTCCAGTATATTCTTTCGCTCGTTCCTTCATCAACAAAGATTAAAGACTACTACAACAACAGATTTTTCCTTAAAGATCGCTCTTCAAGCAATATTCAAGGAAAAAGAGTCAAAATGTAGGAGCAGAATCTTGCAACAACTATGTGCCAGCGAAATTATGTCTAATAAGAATTCGCGAAGACTTCGCAGAGTACTTAAATAATGACGTAGCAGATGACATCAGCATAATTCATGAGGAAAGTATGAGTAACTCGCGAAATTATAGAGTGAACCTGAGAGAAGGTGACAAGAGCTTGCGAGAATATGAGTCAGATGAGAGCTGTCATCCACTATGTAAACACTATATAAAGAGGAGAGCAGGAGAGAGAAAGGGGGATACACATTTTTGGAGAGGACACATTTTGTAGAGAGGGAGAGTTTATTTTCTTTAGCATCTTCTTCCTCAAAACTAGATCTAGAAAGCTCCAAATATTCATTAATGGAGATTCTAAATGTAAACTCATGTAATTACAAAAATCACTAGTGAAGAACCATGGATGTAGATCACATTGATCGAACCATGTAAAAAATCTTGTGTCTCCATTTATAATTTTAGCACTTTTATCTTTATTTTGATTATCAAATAAGTTTAGATCTAGAAAATATTATCATAATATCACAAGGGGTGTGTTGTGGGATTTCCTGCAACTACAGGAACAATGCAAGAACCTTTAGTGTTTAGATGACCACCATTACCCACAGTTACACGTAAAACAGATCGAAGAAGACACTACAAAGACACATTACTTGGCTATGTTGGGATGCAAGAAATTATGCGTAGACCCTAAATCTATAAGAATTGTGAGAGGTCGAGCCTTAGCATAACCATCGATACGCATAGTATTTGGAAACGTAGAACCCAAAAGTGAGTTAAGAGAAATAGTTGGGGTCGATTCCTGAGAAGCAATTTCGTCACTAACTTGTTGATCTTCGATGATATGCTCAATTTCAGTGACACCCTCAGCAGAATTATGATCCATCTCTAATAGTAAGTAACCAGGCTTATTGGGACAAACATGTCCAGACTTAAATGGCTCATCACAATTAAAACAAAGACCGCTTACGTTTTTCTTTCATCTTTTCCCATGATAGATTCTTATAACCAGTAGGAGTGCAAGCTTCTTGATTGGAGCATTAGTAGAAGGTGTTGCGGATCGAAGTGGAGGAGGACGATAAGGTTGTCAGGCAGGAACCTTATTAACAGACGCATAAGCCTCTTCCTGATGAATTGCCTTTGTAAAGGCTTCATTCAAAGTTTGAGGTGGAAGCAGTTTTACTACCGTACCAATGTGAGGTTTGATAGATCGAATAAAGCAACTGATCAAGTAATCTTCCGGAAAGTTCACAAAATTTAATAAATTCTCAAAAGCAGGTATGTGTTCTCTTACCGTGCCTACCTGATTAATGGTACTAATAGCCAGACGAGCATCAACAAATTTTTCAGGCGCAAAACGTGCACGAATATGAGCACGAGAATTCCAACCAGTCACGCTTGTGGTTTTAGTTTGCTTCCATCTATACCACACATTAGCATCACCTTTCAAACTAGAAGCAACAATAGTTAATTTCGGGCATCATCGACTTAATGTACACCTAAGTATTGATCAACATTAAAAATCCATCCATCAGGATCCTCTCCATCAAAGGTAGGAAATTTTAGATTTATTGCATTGGCTCTGGCATTAGGTGGAGGTGGTGGTGGAGGTGGAGGAGGAGGTGGTGTATGATGACCATTGCCACCGCCATTATTAGTGTTCAATTGAGGCAAGAATTCAACAAAAACTGCACGAAGAGAAGCAGTTAGCTGAGTATTGATAGTTGTTGTAGTTCGTGTAAACTGATTGTTGAGAGCATTCATCAAAGCCGTAGTCATGCTAGTGGTAATAGTATCCTGCAAGAAGTGTGTTGTTCTTCGTTGTTTCCAGCTTACGAGCAACTCATTCTTCTTCTCTATGTTGACGTTTTTCAACAGCTTTGGTCTTGCTCCTCTCTTCTTATTCAAGTTGTTGTTTCGCCATAGCAGAAACTAGGTTATCCAAGGTTTTAGACACCTTAGCCACACTATCATGTACTTGTTTCAGATCTAAACCTGCTCTGATACCAGGTGTTAGGTTTCTAAACCTTTATACTGGAATTAAGTCGCAAGAATACTTGAAAACAAGGGATAAAACCCTTTGATCTGGGGCAAGTAGCCTCTTCCTTTGAGAATAAACTTTAACAAACTTCTCAATATTGATAATCTGTACCTTACAAGCTTAAACTAGAGCTATTTATAGCTGAATAGACTTGATAAGCAAGCAACTAACTAAGGAAACCTGTAAAACTAGGAAACTAAATACGTAAAGAAACCAAATACTAAGAGTTGGCATCGCAACATTAAGAGGTTGGCTATTGAATGTCAGTCCATTAAACTCCTCAAGAAGCTTGGTACACCATAAAAAGTTGGCACCACTACTATACGACCCTTGTAGCGTAAAACTCCATTAACATAAGAAAAATTGAGTTTGCAAGTTGGTGTATCATTAAGTTGTTGAATAAGAATACTTAGCTCAGAATCGTTATGGCATTCTTGAATTATCTCAGTAACTCCAAAAAAAATTGGTGCAGTAAGGCTAAAGTTAGAGCCTGTGTTGCGAGACAAAGCATCAACTGCAACATTTTCTTTGCCTTGGCGAAAAGTAATCTCATAATCACAACCCAATAATTTCGATAGCCATTTCTGTTGCTCCATAGACGATAGTTTTGATCAAGAAAATACTTAAGACTTCTGTGATCTGTATATATCTTGAAGTGTCTACCAAGTAAATATGGCCTCCATTTTTGAATCATAGATACGATTGCAAGCATCTCCTTATCATATATAGAGAGATTCAAATTTTTTCCAGCTAAAGGTTTTCTATAATAAGCATTTGGTCGACTGTGATCGCATTAACACGGCTCCTAACCCATTGTCGGATGCATCGCACTCAAGAGAAAATTACTTTGAGAAATCAGGAAGTATTAAAACCGGTGTTGTAGTGAGATCATTTTGAAGCAATTTGAACGCAGCAGTAGCATTGTCATTCCAGGAAATGCATCTTTCTTCAATAGTGAGTTAGTGGTGCACTAAGCTTACCAAAATCCTTAACAAACTTACGATAGTAGCCACTAAACCCAAAAACCTCGTAAGTCTTTGATTGATTGTAGGAATAGGCCAAGATAATATGCATTGAATTTTATCCTAGTCAACTGAAACTCCTTCAGAAGAAATTACGTGCCATAGATATTTAACTGAATGTTGTGCAAAAGTTCATTTAGATTCCTTGACATAAAACTGATGAGATCGTAATATCTCAAACACCAAAGATAAATGTTGGATATGCTCAGTCATGTTCTTCTTTGTAAACTAATATGTCAAAAGAACACTAACACAAACCTGCAGAGATAAGGTCTGAAAATATGATTCATAAGTCCTTGAAAGGTGACTGGTGCATTTGAGAGACCAAAAGGCATAACCAAAATTCATAATGACCATCATGAGTCCGAAAAGCTATTTTTGGAATATCCGGTTTGTGCATTCGGATTTGATGATAAGCATATCGAAAATCCATCTTTGCAAAAATACTTGAACCATGTAATTCATCCAACAACTCATCCACCATTGGAATTGGAAAACGATCTTTGATAGTTAGCTTATTTAAATCTCTGTAATCCACACACATACGCCAAGAACCATCCTTCTTACGCACCATCAAAATTGGAGAAGAGTAAGGACTAGAACTAGGTCATATCAAACCAGCCTGTTGTAACTCAGACACTATCTTTTTAATCTCATATTTTTGAAAGTGTGGATACCGATATGGTCTTACATTGACAGGTGCAGAATTTGGAGTTAAAGAAATACGATGATCCTGCAATCTTTCAGGAGGTAGAGATGTGGTAATCTTAAAACATCTCGCATAGGAAGAGATCGGTTCTTGCGGCTCGTGGAATAGTCATTGTAGTAGGGAGTTGAGGTATTTAATGCGAGATAATTGTAATAAAATTGCAAAATTTTCTCTGTATAATAAATGTTGCATGGGTTCAGTGTCCAAAAGCATTATGATGGATGAATTATTTCCAATTAATACCACATCTCTATCATGTATTCTGAACTTCATGGTCAACTTAACAAAATCCCATGTAATTGGACCCAATGTACGTAACCATTAAACTCCTAAGATAGCGACACAACCATTGATATCGAGAAGATGAAAATCTGTTATGAAAGAAAAATCCTAAAGCTTAACTGGTATGTTACTGCAAGAACCACGAGTTTTTATTTGACCACCATCACCAAATGTAACTTATAGAGCCGCATCCTCAGATTGTGTGTGATAACCACACTGGTTAGCGGTATTTGTATGAAGGAAATTATGTGTAGAACCAGAATCAATCAATATATAGAAAGGCTAAGCTTTTGTATAACCTAGAATACGCATAGTTCTAGCAAAAGGAGAACCCGTCAAATAATTTAAAGAAATCGCAGGCCCTGATTCCTCCGAAAGAATAGTTTTGATCCAAAAGTGTCCTCTGCATCGTCTTGTTCTTCATGAACTTCCACATAATTTGGAGGAACATCTAATATTAACAGTTTAGTCTTTAAACAAATATGACCAGGATGATAAAGTTGGTCACAGTTAAAGCAAAGACCCTTGTCTCTACGTTCTTTCTACTCATCTCAAGTGAGCCTTTTATAACCAGGTGGTAAAGGATTCCTCTTGAACTGAGTAGTGTTAGGATGAACTGGAGTTCTAAACTTTGTAGAACGTGTAGGTTGTTTTAAAGCTGCCAATAATACTTCTTCTTGATTGAGTGCCTTCTTGAAAGCCGAATCCAAAGTAGATAGTTCAAGTAATTTCACAACAGAACCAATCTCAGGTTTCAAAGAATGAATGAACAGATTGATCAAATGGGTTTCAGGAAAGTATTCAAAAATCAAAAGCCGTTCAAAATCTGGGATGAGATCCTTAATAGTACCTTTTTGTTTAATTGTGCTAATTGCCATCTTAGCATCAATAAATTTTGCAGGAGAAAAGCGTTCACGAACTAAAGAGCAAAACTGTGGCCATGTTGGGTTAATAATTGTAGTTCTCTTCCATCGAAACCACGCATTGGAATCTCCTTTAAGGTGTGCATCAGCAAGTTGAACCTTCATATATTAGCTATAGCGTGCCATGAAAAATATTACTCAGCTTGAAATAACCAACCGTCCGGTCATCACCATCAAAAGAAGCAAATTTCAAATTAACTGGTGGAGTACGGATAGGAGGTCCAAGAATTCCAGCACCATTGGTATTACCAGGAATATTGGTATTAGTATCATGAGTTTGAAACTGAGGAAGAAATTCTCGAAAAATATGACGTAGCGAAGTGGTGAGTTCTGTGCTCAAAGCTTGTGTCAAACTTGATGTCATGGATTTTCCATGTTCAGCTAAGTCAAGCTTCCGATTAGCTCTATCTTCCTCACGAACTACTTTGTCTTCGACACAAAATTTCTTAATTTGTTCTTCATCATGCTCACGATCTTTGGTAATAGTTTCAACTAGCTTGTCAAGCTTCTCTGTAATTCCCGTAAGACCATCGTTTACAAGCTTGAGATTTTCTATGTAAGACATTGGATAGAAAAAAAAAATTGGTCGAAAATTTGAGTAGATTCTAAACCTGCTCTGTACCAGGTGTTAGGGTTCTAGACCAAAACACAAGGTTTACGTAACTAAAATAGGTATAGAACCCGGATATGAAGAAGAATTAAGAGGTGAAGAAGATTAAGAAGAGATATAGAAGACTAGAAGATATCGAAGAAGAGTTTTTGTATTAATTCTTGAGTTTCTACAAAGCTCAGGAACAGTTTTTATAACTACGAACACTTGTGAAACAAGTAATGCTAACTATAGAGTTTAAACCAAACAAGGAATTCAAAACAAGCTAAAAATAGAAAATCTATGAAAGCAAACTATGCTAGCTTAGTGTTGGCACCGTAACATACTTGGAGTAACAGTTTATCGTGGCGCCAGATACCATGGCCAGCCTCTCAACAAAATTTGGTCTTTAACCAATTTTTTTTATTGAATTTAATGGCAGAGCCTTGATGCATATCCGTACTTCGCTTGACATGATAGGCATTTAGATTTTTCCACGGAAATCGCTAACGTATCTGGCACTGGCACTGGCACCAAATTAAGGTGGCAAAGAGGGAAAGGTGAAGAGAATTTGTACACTCTTTCTAGTTGGGCTTCCATTTTCTGTAATTTTATATATTGGGGACCAGCCCATTTTTTAGGAGACCCTTCCCCATCTTGACCAAGTAATTATGAAGTACTTTGGCCATTATGAGATTCCCAGATTATCTATTATGTTTACTGTTTAGCGACGTCAAAACTAGCAAGTTGAATGGGTGGGATGTTTACAAAAGATTCCTATTACTGGGGCTGTAAAAGAGGTGGGAAATTTGGGTCTTTATAGGTTCATGAAATAGTAAATGAGGTTAAACCTTATCACATCATATTCCTAATGTCTATTATACCCTTACCTAAATTCCACTATTCATAAATGAAAAAAAAAAAAGAGAAAATCCTAAATCTATAATCTTCTCATTCTCTTTTCATTGACAAATCATGATGATGATCAAGATTTCATCATGATGATGATCATAAAAAACTAAAAAACTAAATCTATTATCTTCTCCCCATCCTTCTCTTCTCATTCATAAATTGTGAAAAGATGATGAGCATAATTTCATCATGATGAGGATGATGATCATCAAGAAAACCCAAAACTATTTTCTTCTCCTTCTCCTTCTCATTCAAAGATCATGATAAATATGATGATCATCATAGAAAGAAAAAACTAAGAAAACCCACCATTTATTTTTGTTTTAAATGGTTAAAAAATTCCAATTCGATGAATTTCGGGTAAAAAAAAAGTTTCTGAAAGTATTTACGGCTGGGAGTTCTTAGATTCCCAACCGTGAATCAAGATTACGGCTGGGATAGTTTGTCGACCCAACCGAGAGTCCATGTTTCGTCTTGGTTTTCCCAACCGAAAGTTTTTTCGATTTTTTTTTGGGTTTTCAGAACCAGTTACGGCTAGGTTTTCCCAGCCTTAACTGCACTTACGGTTGGGAAAACATTAAATCCCAGCCGCAACTGACACTTATTCGGGTTGGATAATTTGTCGACCCAGCCGTAGAAAAAAAAACAGTTGAGAAATGATGGTGTTCCAAGCCGTATTTTTTATTTACTACGGAAATAAAGAACTCTAGCTAAATCATTTTTCTGATTATTTTTGTTCTTACAACCAGTTTCAGCTGGGTTTTCCCAGTAAATCGGCAGTTCCTCGAAACCAAAAACATCGAAAAACCGATTTCGGTTGGGAAAACCAAGCCAAACATGTACTTTCTACTGGGAATCTAAGAACTCCTAGCCGTAAATTTTCAGAAACTTCTTTTTTTTTTAACCCGAAATTCATAGAATCATATTTTTTAACCATTTAAAAGAAAAAATAAATGATGGATTTTCTTAGTTTTTTCTTTTTATGATGATCAACATCTGGATTACGATCTATGAATGAAAATGAGAAAGAGAAGATAATAATTCTGGGTTTTCTTTATGATCATCGTTCTCATCATGATGAAACTATGATCATCATCTTTATCACAATTTATGAATGGGAAGAGAAGGATGTGGAGAAGATAATATATTTAGTTTTTTTTTTTAATGATCTTCATCATGATGAAATCATGATCATCATGATTTGTAAATGAGAAGGAGAAGGAGAAGATTATAGATTTAGTTTTTTTTTTAAATGAATAGTTAAATTTAGGCAAGGGTATTTTTGACTTTTTCATATACCTTGAGTCCCATATCCATTTTTTGGCTACACATAGCATTTTAGCCCCCAAAAACTCACCCCCTACAGCCCCAATATATAATAGGATTCTTACAAAATGATATGATATAGGGGATGACTTTGAACTGTAAAAGATTTTCAAGATTAGTACCTTCACTATGGGCTATGGTCTTTGAATCCTTGAATGATGCCTAAAAAAATCCAAAGTCTTGTTGAACTAATGTTTTCGCTCCACCTTTAGGTTCGCCATTGTGTTGTTTCAAATTAAATTAGATGTTGTCTCCGGCCTGACTCGCCTACTTCTTGTTCCTGACTAGAGTATACACATCATTTCCGTTCAAGATATCCGAGATCGAGTATTCAATTTTGCTCGGAAAACAAAAAGATATATGACATGCTTAAACAAAATTGCATAAAACACACAAAAACAAAAGAAAAAAACATCATAACTTACTTGTTTTTGGGGTCGAAACCCAACATAGTCTCTCTACCTAATGTTTATGGTGCAACTCCACGAAACCAAAGCATACACCAAAAGATAGTGTGTCCTCCAATACCCAATTAAGATCGCACAATATCACCTCAACCCTCGATAACAAGGTAAAATTAATCACACACTCAATAATATAGTAGGCGTCAGTTTTCGTCAATATACCTTCCTTTTGGCGTTTGACCTATAATCCACCGGAAAAGTCTCAAAAACGATGAAAAAGAAAAAGATGACAAATAAAGAGTAAGTATCAAGTGTGCAGGCGCTCAAAAACATAACACGACATCAAGTCTAGAGAAGTTTCAGAATATAAAGGCATTAACTAAACTGTTTACGCAAGTCATAGTATGGGAGAACAAATATCGCAGATTCATCTAAAGCCAAAGAAGCCAAAGCCATGCCAGAATTTTCTGATTTTGTAGATCTACATGAACGTACAACAAAAACTAAAATAGGATGGCTCAAATTAAGTTGTAACATTTAAAAACAAAAATATCAAGATTACTTTCATGCATGTTGTTAGAGCATTGCTTGGTTAAACCCACTAGCGTTGATATGTCAAGTTAGTTGTCCATTTTAGTTTCCAAAATGCATTCTTGATTTAGTATACTAAAGATAGTTTCGGACTAGATTAGGTCTAAGAAGAACTATTCTTAAGGATGAAAACTGGAGATTACAAGAAGACATCAACAAGGACTTCATCAACAAAGGTATGTGGTAATTGATTTCATTTGGATTCTTGTTCAACTCTACCTTTCTAATCTATCGAAACAAATGCTCACTCTATGGAACAATTATTTACTGATGGTTAATGTACATTTATATATATATATATATATACTCTATCCACGACTTTTGTGACAATAACCTTTATCCCTGGAAAGGTTCTCATGTTATAGTGAATGAGCTTACGAATTCAACGAGCCAAGAATCACTCAATTCCGAGTTATAACGATGAAGTTATGAGTGATTTATTAAAGTAACAATTATAAGTGTTGTTTTAATTGTTACAGTTCGTTAGTAGGAAACAATCCATGGACTGTTTGTAACGGTTCACGGACTTGGGCTCAATTACGTGACTAAAAGGCATTTTTGGTCAAGTTGGTGATGTTTCCTTATTTAGCCAAGATGGATATTAATCCAAACATATTTGATTACCATATTAAAGTGTTTGTGATAACTTTTAATTCCTGCCTAAGTTAAAATGTGATTTATTCACATAAATACAATATTTGCTAATTAATTATTTATTTAATTATTTTGGCAAGAGTTGTAACTTAGGAAAGACTCCCAAAATTAGGAGAGTCTTGAAAAAGGAAAATAGCTATGCTTAGCTTTCAAGCTACCTTTCACTATAAATAAAGGGTTCGTGAGTGCTACACGTTTTCATCCCCTTTGGAAAATTGGTGTAAGCTCATAAGGTTGTTTTCCATGTATTTTGTTCTCCGTGAACAAGAGTGAGATAAAAGTCTTTGTATTGGGGATCACAAAGCCGAGTTGAATTAATCTTCGTGATTGATTATACAACTTGTAATCTAGGTTTTTCACCTCTTGTCTATTCTAAGGTTTTATTTTCTGATATAAAACCATTCAAGAGTTGTTGATCATAAACCCTAGATTTTGATAGATTTCAGTTTCCGATCGTATACCAACACTTGTTAGTCAAAATCGGAAGCTAGAAAGAAAACTTCAATTAAGGTATCTCGTAAAAATCCTTAAGAAGTTTTTAACAAGATAACTCTAGATTTATTTTAGTTGTTCTTGTTGTAGAATAATTAGGTTTCTTTTCCTTTTCTTGAAGAGTATAATAAACCCTAATCTACAAGTTTGTTTTGATAATACTTTTACCTAGTAATTGTTTTTATCAAAATAAATACAAGATTTTCAAAACCTTGATTCACATCTAAAGGGAAATAAAACCGGTGTTTTGTGCAAACAAAATATCGAATCGTATCAATCGTGTTGTTGTATCTTCTAAAGAGAGCCTTGGGTTCTGCTAAGATTTACGAAAGAATTCCTAAACACAATCGGTGTTGTGCTAGGAGTTCTATAAGTGCTTGAATAAAGTCAAGCAAGTATTACATCTAGTCCGAATAGGTAGTAGGAAATTGGTGTAAAACTATAATCGGTGTGTGTTTATTCTGGACTAGGTCCCAAGGTTTTTCTTCATTTGTGGTTCCCTCGTTAACAAAATTTCTGGTGTCTGTGTTATTTCTTTTCCGCATTATATTTTATTTATATAATTGAAATAACACAGGTTGTACGTTAATCAATCATAGTTGTTAAATCCGACCTTGTTTGTTGGATAAGACTTGATTGATCTTGAACACTTGATTTTGTTATTTTCACATTGTTAGACCAGTCCGGACTAACCCTGTTTCAAGTGGACACCGTGTTGAAATATTCCTTTAGTGATTGTTTCTTAAAGAGGTTTATACATGGTGGATATTGAATAGGTTGTGATTAACACAAAAGATTTTGTTTCAAGAACTTCACACTAAAATCAGGTTTACGGACTTGCTTTTGTTTAACCATTGATTGTGTTGAGTAAGAGATAAACTCGTTAGTATTATTCTTTGATTGAGTTTTCACTCTCGGAATATTATTGAGGTTTAGTCCATACAAATTGCTAATCGAAATATTGGGTGTGGTTGTTGTACCCCCTCTTTTTCAATTGGTATCAGAGCAGGCAAACATGTTAAAGACCTTATAAGTCTGTGTTTGTAGCGATCTGTTATGGACAGAAGTGCTATCTCTATAAACGTACCGCCAGCCTTCGATGGCACGAAACTTATGGAAATTTGCTATGCGTGCTTTTATACAAGCGCGAGACTTTAAATCATGGGTTCGTATTGTTAATGGTTATAATCCTCCATTAGTTACAATAGACGGTGTAACTGTTGCGAAGGATATTGGTGATTATGATGATCTTGAGATTCTTGATGCCAAGCAAAACTCGGAAGGATTAAATGCTATCATCCATGCCATTACTCCAGATCTCCAGCATCATGTGACTACTTGCTATAAGTCTAAAGATGCTTGGGATATCTTAAAAACCGTATTCGAAGGGAATGCCGCAGAGAAAGAAGCAAGGCTTCAAAATCTAGCTTCTGACTGGGAAAACCTTCGCATGTCTGATGATGAAACCTTTGATGAGTTTAACCAAAGACTTTCTCAAATAGTTTACTCCTCATATTCATAAGGAAGAATTATTCCGGAGAAAGTTATTTTGTGCAAAATTCTCAGGTCTCTACCATCAAGATACGAGTCTAAGAAACATGCCATTGAAGAAGCAAACGATCTTTCTACACTCTCCAGAAATACTCTTGTTGGAAAGTTAAAGATCTTTGATAATGAACACGCATCTAGAAAAGAGGTGATTTCTTTTAAAGCTGCAAACAATTCTGAATCCTCTAAGGATAAATCTGGTTCGCCATATACTAAGGATGTTACTCCACGACAATTTAGAAAACTCTTCAGAGATAGGAAAAAGAGTTTTCTAAAGTTACAACATCTCCTAATGATGATGTACAATGCTATAACTGTCGTGGTTTCGGGCACTTGTCTTCAGTATATCCTAGCTGGAGTCGTAGACAATCGGCATACGCAACAGCTTTGCCTCCTCTTGATGATGAACCTGAATATTATGATCACCAAGAGTACGCAGGCGAGGTTGCATTAGCTTCTGGAAAAAGTCTTTCGGATTCTGATTCTGATTCTGACGAAGAAGTGTTCCATGTAGATCCAGTTGCTAATAAACTTCTTAAGCAGTGTCATCAGAAACTTTCGGAAGTTGAAAGCACCATATTCAGTGAGAAAGTAAAATATGACAGACTTAAAGAGTCGGAATAAAGACTTGCAAGACCAACTTGATTCTATTGGTGCAAGAGATTATCTCAACGAAATACTCTAAAGCTTAAAGAAGAAATTGTTAGGAAGTCGTGATCGGAAATTATTATTCAAGAAAAACTAGATAACTTGGAGAACATTGAGATGAACTTGTTATTTGATTCTGAACGAGAAGATCTCAATGATCAATGTGAATCAACCAAGAATGATCTAGTTATTGCGCTTGAAAAGGTCAAAAGGTTGGAAGAAGAAAACTCGAGCTTAAAAGAGTTTGTCTAGAAATATCAAATTTCGGATAAATTAACCTCAATATTGGGAGCATGTAGAATTCATCGTGATACACGAGGATTGGGCTATCAGGGAATAGACGCTCCTAGTATTTGCAAAGAGGTAAAATTTGTCAGAGCTAAAAATTCTTCTCAACTAAAACCTTCTACGGTTGAAAAAAGTAAAGTATCTCTCGCTAACCCGTGATGACGAAAAGAGGAAATTTGCCAAGTTCCAAAGCAAGCACATACACATTCGGTAACACTAAACATAAATTTTTCCATTCTACTAAACATTGCTTTTATTGTGGAAAACCAGGTCACTTGCAAAGGAATTGCAGTTTTCTTAAAAGAGATAAAACCAGATTTGATTCTGTTAAGATGACAAGATCTGATGTTCCAAACTGGATAAAAACTGAGTTTCATAATATCAGTTCTTCTAGTATTCCCTCAAAGAAATTTCATAATTATATTGGGGAGAACAAGAAATATGTTGCTCGAAAAACTACTCAGAAATGGGTACCAAAGAAGATCAATAAAGCAACGAGTAATATTAAGAAGGATCTCCCGGACAAGAGTTCGACAAGGGATAACATATTAAAAAGGTATGGAACAGTTATTGAAAGTTTCAAGGAAGTTGTTAAATTCCTAGAGTCCATGCATGATTTTGTTTCAAATACCTGTGGTGAGCAAGATTTTGTTCACCTCAACACAACCTGATTATGTTGGAAGTGCATCCTCACCAAGAAGCCCTAGTAAATGCGGTGAGGATTGCAAAAGAATTGGGGCGCACATATTGTTGGGTAATTTTTGAATATGTGGAACAATCTATTGTTTCGAGCTGAGTCTAACTCGGTTACATATCTCTCGAAATATGTGTTGGTAAGCTTTCGCTTTGGCCAAGTTCATCATTACTAGTGATGAAAGTCATATTAAGTTTCAATCACTTGAAAATGGCTTTGACGAAAATGGTTTGTGAATAACAACTATATAACGTCCTCTAAGAATGTTTCAATGATTGAAATGAGAGTTTAGATTACATAACCATGGAAGGATATAAACATTGTGTGGTAACGCATATGTATGTAAGTCCTTATTCCTTGAACCAAAGTATGCGTACTTTGTCAGCTCAGGAAAACCTAACTAACTAGAGTCCGCGCGTCTTTCGGAAGTTCTCATCCCGAGAAATTCCTGCTGGAGTTTGTAAACTAAAAACAAACCTATTTCAGGTACTTAAGTCCGCGTACTTAAGTTGGTTATTTTCTAAAAACGATTATTTGTGAACTTAAACTTATATAAACTAAGGAATGCATAATTTCAAACCGTGGCTATACAGTTAATGAATCGATTCGAGTGAATCAAATCGTTTTTGTTTCAATTGTGTCTATTATAAATATCTAAGCAATTGAACAACTCTCTAACTAGTTTCATTTGAGTCATTTGAACTAGTTATGGTTAAGATGAATATGGCTAAATACCACGCGTATGATTCTTAATTACCTAACTTGATTTGTGATTTAAATTCTTAAGCATAACAGGTTAGAAGCAATAATCTGTAGGATCAGAATATCGCAACATCAATACCTTTACGAAATCTTTATACAACACACTGCGAAGATATCGCAGTCTGGTTACAGAAATGACGCAACAGATGACGACATCCTAAACACGAGAAAAATGTGGAGACCTAGAGAGATTTAGGAGTGTTGCGAAATCTAACACTTGTATACTTGCGAGAATATCGCAAGTCGGATCCTAAAATAAAGGACAAAATTAGCTATCACCCACTATGTAATATCCTATATAAAGAGCCGAAAGGTGCTTAAGAGAGAGAGAGAAGATCTTTTTAGAGTGGAGAGAAAGTTTTGAGGAGAGAGAAAGTCTAGAACATTAGTTGTATTCTTGATTTCATTTCCTATTTGTAAAATACCTTAACTTAATTAATAAAAAGTGTGATTGTTGATCTTAAAGATGGGTTGATTATTGTGAATTCTTGTGAGGGATGTATTGTGGGATTTCCTGCAACTACATTATGGCGCTAGAAACAGGAGTGAAGATTGATATTGTGATTTGAAATAATTTGGAGTAGTAGATAAAGAATTTCATATAATTTTCAACAACTCATTAAGGTTGAAAAATGGCTAGAAGAAGAAATACATCAAAACAACCAACAACTATTAGAAGGAGTAGGAGGCTTCTTTGGAAAAGGGAGAGATGAAATGGAGGAATATTCAAGAGTGAACACAAGAAACAATGGAGAAAATCAAGTTCAACCGCCAATTCAACGTACACCAATACAAAATAGAACTGTGGATTATGACAGAGTGAGTGTACATACTTCTGCGATCGATTCTGTAGATGAAATGGGAGAAGAGCATCAATTAAGAAGCAATGGACGAGAGGAGAGAGACCAACAAGTAATGGAGGAATAATTCATGGAAATGAAGAGATTGCAAGATTAGAGGCATTGAGGCAAAGAATACATGAAGAAAGGCGATTAGAAGCAGAAGAACGTGCAAATCTGACAAGGCAAAATCATGAGTTGAGGATGGAAAACATGAGATTACAAAGTAGAAGGTCAAGAAGCACTACAAGATCAAGTTCAAGATCAGCTAGAAAAGAAATAAGACGAAATTCGCCTGTAGAAAATGCTAATGAAGATACTCGAGAGGAAATACAAAATCCAGACGAAGAACGTCGTGAAAGAAGAGAAATAATAGAAGATTGTTATATTCAACATGGTGAAATTCTTCAAAATGGACAAAATAATGGAAATCAGGGAAATAGGCAATGTCGGAACGAAATAATCAAGATGGCGAAGAAAATCGGGGAGAAGGAAGAAGAACATTACATGGGAGAGACATTCAAAGAAATCGACAAATAATTGAAGATGAAATCGAAAGACATTACACTAATAACAAGCACGTCTAGCTTGCGAAAGGGAATGACCGAGAGCGATATAGAAGAACAAGAGCTCCAAGAGGCAATTCGCGAACAATCATGATAATCGAGAAAGAAGGCGTGAAAAAATCGCAAATAATGGTAATATCAATAAAGAATATGATAGAGTACAAAGGAGAGATGAAAGGCGGCAAAGAAGAGAAGATGAGAAATATAATGGTGTGCGAATTCATGAAAGGAATGAAAGAGGAGATCGCAAAAGACGAGAAGAAAATGATGAACAAGAAAATCAAAACAGATATGAACGCAGAAGAAGAGAAGCGGAGTTAAAAAGATTAATGGATCCAAATTAAATTGTAAATGAACAAATTTTGAGGAGCTAGCGGAAATGAGAGGAATGTTAAGTAACAAAAGAGAAGGAGGAAGGAGACAACCTGGACGAAGCCATAGAAGAAGCTGCAAAACCCCATTCACACAAGAAGTAAAATTAGGAGGAATACCACCAAAGTGCAATTTACTGCGTTAACCAAAGATTTTTGACGGAACAACTTGTGCGTTAAACACATCAAAGCTTATGTGAGATGTATGCTACAATGGGAAAACCATGATGCTGTATTGTGCAAATATTTTGTATCAAGTTTGACAGGAGAGGCCTTGAAATGGTTTGAAGGTTTGCCAAAGAATACTATAACACATTTCAACCATTTGCAGGCTACATTTTTAGGGGCGTATATAAGTAACAATTCCTCGCGACCTGGCATTGAAGATGTATTTGGGTTAAATCAAAGGGTTGGCGAAAGTTTGAAGCATCTAACCATGAGGTGGAAGACAATGTGTAGTGACATGGCTGGTCGTGTGGATGAGAGATATCTCATTCTATCATTCATTAACGCTATGTTCGCAACCAATCTGCTATACATCAAATTTTCAGAGTCAAGAATACGATCACAATGACTGAGTTGCGAGAATTTCAGGAGGAGTATATTGCTCTTGAGGAAAAGAAAAATGAGATGGAATCATACCCAGTTGCGAACACAAGTTCAAAAGCAGCGAATGCAAGCTTGTTACCTAAATTGATAAATACAGTGGTGAGCACTTCGCAAGGACAACAAGAGAGGATAATTGGAGATGGTCAGCAAAAACTAGTAGCTATGGGAAGTCGTGATCAAGAAAAATTCGAGAGAGAAAGAAACTTCTATAGCCGTGGTGGAAATAACAAAATTCAAAGACTTGACCAGCCACAAGAAACTTATGGAGGTCAGAGGCAAAATCATCATAGAGGACGGGGAAGTCATAAGATAATATGGGAAGAAATCAAAATGCCACCTCTGAATGCTAGTGTGGATAAAATATGGGAAGCTATAATCTTGATGGAAAACATACCCTCATCATGGAACATTAGGAGTGAACCACCTCCAAGCGACAGAAGTCATGAATTTTTTTCTTATCACCATTTTCATGGACACTCAACAAATGATTGCGAAATATAAAAAGAATCATCATCAGAATGATAGATCAAGGGAAACTAAATAATTTTCTAAAGAACCAACCTCAGTCTCAACCGTTACCACCACCGCCAAAAATTCGCAGAGTAAATACAACAAAAGGAGGAGAAATATTTGTAATAGAAGTTGGAGCAAAGGCAAAGAACCTGTTTTGTCACTCTATTCTACATTCGTACAAAACGATTGAAGACTTTCATGATAACACTCTCAGCAGGGTCTTCGCAAGAGATGCCAATGATAAAGAAATAATGAACATTGCGAAGGCATCGCCACTGAAAGAATGGCAACAGCAGACTATTTCCTTCACCACAGAAGAAGTACCTGAGGGTGCCGAAACGCACGATAAAGAATTGCTTTTTTTAATATGTGCAGGAAGAAATTTGCATTTGAAGTTTAAAGAAGTTCGCAGCAAAAGACTACAAAAATAGGAGATTAAAGAGCAAATGTAAAGATATTACAAAAAGAGAAAGAAGAAAACAGAACTACTTCTTGTTTGATTCTTCTTCTTCTTCATCTTCATCAAATTCTTCTTCTTCACTAGCATCATTTGTCGGAGATATCCAGGAGGGGTACATTTTTTGGAATTTCTTCACGAGAGGCAAGGGTATTTGGAATGAAGGATGTTGTTGTCATCACAGACTTTCTTAATAGTTTGATTGTGAAAAAGAATAGCGTCATTCTTAAAGTTCGCAATAGTAATCTTTAATTGACTCTTCAGTCTGGAACATTTATCATTGCGAGAAGAAAGATCCTTTGCGAGCTGCTCTTTTTCAGACTCAAGTTCTTCAACTCTTTTGCGAAATCTCTCTTCAACTTCTGCGAACATATAATAATGAGTCAATAACTTGATAATAATTTATGAAAGACGAACAATTAATAAAGAAGAACAATTAACAACCTTCTCTGTAAAAAATCATATCCCTAACCAAGGCCGTGTGCTCAGCTTGAAGACTAACATTTACACCTAAGTTATTTCTGGCGTCATCTAGAACTTTCGCAGCCCAAGCGAATTCATCATCATTATTTATGAGAAGAAGGGAGCGATTTTGATTCTCTCTTTCGCTAAGTATAGCATTAATGCGGTTAGAATCATCTCGTTCAATTTGAACCTCAAGAAGAGTTTTTTTTTAGAATTTCGCTAACGCTTGAGCACCTTAACTAGCGATGCGATCTTTATCATCTATGAGATCACTGATTTTGGTTCTTAAAGTATTGATTTTCTCTTTAGAGTTAAGACAGAAACGTTTAAATTTGTTGGCTAAGCCCAAGCTGGATCTATGATCAATTTCTAAGAGGCGAAGTTTGGATCTGAGTTCATTTATGGGAAGAGATTTAATCTTGTCATTTGAAAAACTATTCAAAGAATTATTAAGGTGTTCAAGAAGGGTATTATTATCCATAGAATTGGGGAATGTATGAAGGAGAATGGCTTCATCAGAAAGATCATAGACGTCTGCGAAAATGATAAATTAAGATGAGGGAGGATAATGAGAAAAAAAAATAAAGGAAAAGGGAAAAATTTCATACCATAAAGTTGCTTATTGGCATCTTGAAGACTAGATATTTTGTTCTTTTGAGTAGAAGAATCAAACTTCTAATTGTTTGTTCTTTTCACGAAGAGCAACAATTTTCGACTTCTAATTCTTCATTTCTCTTGCGAAGTTGAAGATTCTTCTTTTCAAGAATCCCACGTCTTTTTTCCAAATCTGAGGCAACAACGAAAGAAGCCTTCCCAGTCTGCGAAGGAAAATGAAAAATTATCAAGATATAGTATAACTATAAATCATAATTATGAAGAAATAGAGAAGCGAAGGCATACCAAGATACCAAGTGAATTCGAGAAAGCTAGGAGTCACCGATCCGGAGACTCCATGAAGAGAATCATCACCATCCGATAAAGGGGCATCACATATATTCGCAAGAGCTTTGCCTGTGCTAGTGAGATGATCATCTCCAATCCCTTGCACGGAGTCAGAGAATATGCTACACATCTGTGCCATAGAAGATTCGGGTGGAAAATCATCCCTCGCGAAAGATGTATCAACATTATCATTATCGTCATCATCAGAGCTTTCGCCAGACTGAAGATTTGAAGGAGAGGGAGAGTGAACTTTTCGCTTCTTTGAAGGTGGAGCAACAGACTTCCCCTTGCAAAGAGAACTTTTACCCTTGCCCTTGGTATTCGCAACCCTAGACCCTTCTTCTTCAACAACTACAACACCAACCTTCGCACACAAATGAAGATAAGAAACAGAGGCAACAATATTGTTAAAAAAATAATAAAGAAAGTATTTCTTACTTCATCCGTTATCGAGCGAAGCGCTGCTAGGGTGCTTGCCTTCTTAGTCTTGTTGTAGCTTGATCTCAGCTTTTCAATCTAAAATTTTCGCAAGAGTTAGAGAACATGAAAATAACAATGAATGACAGATAATGAAATGAGCAAGATTTTAAGACATACCTCTTTCTTTTTCTCGGGCCAATTAAATACCCAAGGTTGATAAGTAGCGAGATTTGCAGAAGCACATTTGAACCGTAAATATAAGGCCCCTTCAAAACTAAGGGAAAGACACACCATCTGTCATCTTTAGAATGACGAGGAGTATTATTCTTGCCAGAATGCCAATCAATATCTTGCATAAGTACTTTATCATCAGCAATGTTATATTTTCTCTTCAAGCGGACAACCCAAATGAGTACTATCTTTCTTCATGGGTATTAATTCATAATTTTCAAAGAAGCTTTCTCTGTATATTTTTTCAGCGAATATTTCCAAATCCTTAAAATTTGGATCTCTAGCTTCTTTTGATAAAAAGACCCTTTACAAAGACCACGGTTAGCGAATTCAAGGATTAAACGAATGCAAGTCCCCACTCGGTTGGTAGATGGCTCATGAAGTTCGCATGAGCAAGAATTTCGAAACAAAGGAAGGTTAGGATCATAGAGAGGAATGGGAAGGCCAGCGAGAATCGACCAAGCGAAACTATCATTTCTTTATCATCACAATGATGATCGAAAAATAGTTTAGCAGAATGAATGGATTTAGCCCTTGATCGGGAATGGTGGTTAATGTAAAACCTCTCCCTTCGAGATCTTTCTGAATTCCTTCAAGAGAAGTTTCGTATTTACGACCAGCTGGAGCCATTTTCAGTATGGGAATGAAGAAGAAATTAAAGATCAAAAGAAATAGAAACAAGAAAATTTACAAGAAAGCATGAGCGGAATTTACGAGAGGAACAAAGAAGAAAAGTTGCAGAAAAGATAAGAAGGAAAGTAAAAAAGAAGAAGAAAAGAATGAGAAGAATATATATATAGAGAAGAATTATCGAGAAGATAAGCACATTTAATGCGAAGTGTAGTTGCAGGAAATCCTACACTACACCCCTCACTATAATAAACACAATTAAGTCATTTTAAGATGAATGATTATGATTCTTATTGATTGAATACTTGAATCTTTACAATATGAAATAGAAATGAGTTATAGAATTACAATCCCTCTAAAACTTTCTCTCTCCTAATGACTTGCTTAACAATTCAAAAAGAACTCTCCCACAACAGATTTACTCAACCCTTTATATAGGGTAGTACACAAATGGATGACAGCTAAGATGTCCTTTATTTTTTCGGAATGTCTTGTGAAATATCGCAAGTGTACATGTATCAATTCTCGCGACACTCCTAAATTTCTCTGAATATTCACATCTTTCTCATGTTTTGGCTGTCGTCATTCATTGCGTCATTTATTTTACTTCCCTGCGACTCCCTCGCAATGTTGTTATTTATTAATCTCGCGAAGTATTGATGTCGCGATATTCTGATCCTATATCTTGCCTCTTCTCATGTCTTCTCTGCGAAGGAGAGAATGTCATGAGAACCAATATTTTGAGATGCCGCAATCGTTGATTTTTCCATCAATTTTCTCGCGACAAAATTCCGTGAATTCGGAATGACTTGTTTACACGTATCTAAAATTTCCCTTTTTAATACACATTTAATGTTATCCTATTACTCTTTTCTCGTCTATTTAAAGGAGGACTCCTTGTGAAAGCATTTCTTTTCTTTTACTTCGTCTTCTCCATTGTCTCGCAACTATTTTCTCGCTCGCTTTCTTCATCATCTTCTTCATCGTTTTCCCCGCTATTATTCTTCTCTCTCTTGTTTCTATGGCATCAAGGTTTGTTAATTTTGCTGAATTTGATCATTTTGTGATTGATCTCTCTTATTTAAGTTGTTTTATCTTGATATTGTTCTTCTTTTAATGACTCCTCTTCCATTTTTATTTTAGCAAGAACAAACCTAACACCAAGTTCACCATTGTGAACCCTAATGTCTCCATGAGCTCGCAATCGAAATCCACTTCTTCTAAAAGAAAGCCTGCGAGTAACAAGGTATTTAAGAAACACTTATTTTTTAATAAAAATATTGTTGCCTCTGTTTCTTATTTAGCTTGTAATTCGCAGGATGACAAAAAATGCTGATAAGTCCCCCAAGAAGCCTCGCCATTCTAAACCCGTTGCGCCTTCTGTCACTTTTCCTACATTCAAACTTACAACTCCTACTGCGACATCTTCGCAAGAAATCCCTACTGTTTCTTCCAAAGATAACATTTCTATGCCTGAATTTCTCATAGATCAACTCCCTCATAAATCCCATTGCGAATGAGCCTATTTCTTCTTCCATTGTTAATGCCTCTACCATTCCTCCAAATCATTAACCCTCACGAGATTTCTTCTTCTTCTGATATTCCTTTAACAAAAGATGATTCATCTCTTCCTTCTTCTACCACTATTACTTCCTTTTCTGAGCAAATCCCTCTTACTAAAGAAAATTTAGAAGGAATAGATGTGGCCTTCAAAGTCCTATCAGATATTGTGAACGATGCTAAGAAGACTTCTATCGATCCTATCAAATCGATATTTTAAGAGATTTTGAGCAAACACCTTGGCCCTGATAGAATTTCGCAAACATCCTTGGAGCAAGAAATTAACACTTTGAAGAATGATCTCCAAGCTATGACTGCAAAATGTAATATTCTCCATCTTGAGAATCAAAAACTTCAAAATATTTCGCTAGATCGTGATAATCTTCGCAAGAAGAATGAAGAACTAAAAGGTAAACTCTTGCCTCTGTATTGTCCATTTTTTTTTTTTTTTTTTTTTTAAAAAAACTCAAGTCCTTTTTCGCCCTTCAAGCTTTTAACCAGAAACGAAAACTGGAGATATATCAGTTGGAATCTACTGTTGAAGAAGTTCGAGTTGATAGAGATGCTTGGATGGAGCAATATAATCAATTAGATAATCTTCATACATATTACGTTGATCAAATAGATAATCTTTCTAAAGAAAATGCTTGATTTAGCTCGAAACAAGACTCATTAAGTAATGACTTATCTCGCCTCTCTTATTCTTTGACTAAAGCTAATTTGGAGTTGGAAACTTTATCGAGATGAGAATGGAACTCTTTCTCAAGAGAAGCGAACTCTATTAAAACAAGGTGGCGATTTACTCGCAATGTATGATGTTTGTCAAAAATTATGTAAAGAGCAAGAACAATCTCTTTGCTCACGAGAAATCAACTTGAAGAAGTTCTCACGAGAAGGATAAACTGATTCAGGGTAGAATAACCTTAAGTGTAAAAGCAAACCAATTCAAGGATCAATGTTCCAAACTAGAAAAGTCCAACTCTTCCCTTATAAAAGAAAATGCTTTACTTATTTCCAACGAAAAAAGTTGGCGATCACGTCCGAAAGGTTTAATTGGAGATAATTTTGACAATGCCATGGATCATTTGGAGAATAGTTGTTCAACTCTAATCCAACATCTTACCTCGCAGAAGGAAGGTAGTCATAGAAGTTGACTGCCTCATCTTATTCTTTCCTTATCAAGCCTTCATATTTTTTTTGTTTGTATAATTCTTTTATTTTTTGTTTTGCAGAGTCTGAGAAAAAACTTCACTCCTCCATTACTGCTTTGAAATCCGACTACTCAAAAATTCGCAAGGATAATGGAATACTCGCTGCTTCTCTTGCGCGTTCTCGCGACAGGGCAGAAAGAAAATTCGACTATATGCGTGACTATAAAGATATAGAGAGTAAAAATCAGCAGAAAGCACTCCTTCGTCAATTTCATCTTAGAGCCGAAGTTCTTGTGAATGATGTTTTACTATCTAAATCTCTTGATCCTGTGTCTGTTGAGCCTCTGGAAGTAAGTGATGATGAAGTTCCTAATCCTCCCGATAAGCGATTATGATTATAATAGTGGCGAAGAACTCGAAAATGAAGAAACCATCTCTCCTAATAAAATCACAATGATGATGTCGCGAATGAAATCATCAATGAAGAAGGATCTGCTTTGAAATATATTAGCTAGCGAAAACATAGATAAATTCATTTTGAAGAAAACCCAACATCCCCTTCTAGTGAAAAAGCTACTATTTGAGAAATGATTTTCTCTTGTAATCTTTCTTCTCGTACTTTTGCTCCTTTATGTACTTCTATCATCTTTTTTGATGTATGTACTCGTTTGCGTTTACTCTTCTTTATTTCAACAAGTATAATTTTTGGTATTTAATAATTTCTATTCCGTTATTTTTTACATTGGTATTTAATAATTTCTCCTTTATGTTGAAATTCATCGCTATGCACAAAATCGCAGGGCGTCTTTACATTTTCATGTATTGACCCATTGATCTTGCCTTATCATTGTTTTTGTGTGGTCTTATTTTGCCTTCCTAGTTAAAGGTCTTATTTTTCCACCCTCATTTTGCATCAATATGACGGGTCTAAACATTCTTGCGAACATAAAATCCGCGTGATATTGACGTCTTGCGACAAGATCGCAGGGCGTCCTTACACTTTCATGTAATGACCCATTGATTTTGTCTTATCATTTCTTTAGTATTTTTGCCTCTGCAGGATATTTCATTTGCGACAATATGACAGCCTAAATGTTCTTGCGAATATAAAGCCCCATGATATTGCCGTCTTGTGACACTTATCAGCTCCCTAATGGAGGGTACCGCCCTTATCATCTCCCTGGTTGCCCCTTCAAGGAGGCGTACATCGGCCATACAAGACTAGCTCCTCCCATCCGGTCTTAACAACAACCAGTTGTTTTCGCAGCCTCTTATCCCTTATACCTATAGGGTTTATGGTTACGAGGCTGCACCCCTAAGTGGAGTTTTCTTCGGGCCGAGTGCAACATATGCCAAGACTTGCCAAGAATGGCCGAGACACTTCAAATGTCCCAGGCACTCTTGGCTCAACCGTGTACCTCGGCGCCTTGAGCATACACTGACTCCTTGGAAGAGACCCTCGGGCGTCCAACTAGGGTATAACCTTATATATATAGTTGGAAATCCAAGGTATCTCTCCCGGATAGGCTTTCATGGGCCCCAAATCTCCATGACTCAGGTTCCAGGAGCGGTGTAACCTTTTCCATGAGCCATGTCAAGAGATACCCCCTTATATGACGCACTTTAGGTCTTACATTTGCCTCTTTGCGAAATATCATTCGCGAACTAGGTGTACGCCATAAAGGTTCGTCCCATTCACTCACTCTTTCATTTTTGTTAATTCATTTAATCATTCATTTTTGGTTTTCTCTTGTTATTTTGTTTTGTTCGAAGCTATCGCACAATCTTACATTGTTTATTCATTTTTGTTTTTCAATTCTTCAATCAAATTTTCATACATTCTTGATGGCGAGATTCTCGCGTATTTCTTCTTCAATTATTGTTTCTTCCTCTTACCCTTAATATGCCTTTGTCATTGCTTTTGATAATAATGATTATTCATTTCTTACACTTTTTGCTCCTGCTGCTCTCTGCCTCTGCACCATTCAAATCTCTTAATGATTCCTTTCCATCATAATTTTCAACCGTTTTCATGCACTTGCTTCGCAATGTATCTTCACCTCTTGTATCTATGGTATCCACCATCAACCTTTCTCTTCTTTGTTCATCTTTTATATTTTGCTTCCAGCCCTTTCTTTTTGCAGCTCTTTCCTCGCAACTCTCCACATCAATCTCATAGCATTTGTGTCCTTCCATCCAGTCTCCTTTTATAACTCCAACACCGCTAGGATGAGGAAACTTTATACACTGATGATAAGTCGATGCTACGCCCAGAATTTCGTGCAACCATGGCCTTCCAATCAATGCATTATAAGGGGACTCCACATCGACTACACAGAACAAAATTTCAGTTGATAATCCTTGCAAGGGTATTCTCATATGAACTTCTCCTTTAGGCTTATTCGATGTGCCATTAAAACCGTATATTTTATACGTCGAAGGTATCAACTCTTCATCCTTCCCACCCATAGTCTTGTAAGTATGGTAAAAAATAATGTTTACTGAGCTCCACGTATCAATTAAGATTCTATTGATCGCCCAGGAATTCTCTGCTTCATCATCTTCGCCATCTACAGGTTTTGGATTAATTTCCAATTTTACAACCAATGGGCTATCATGCGTCTCTCTGCCTTCAGGAATCTCTTCTGCAGTGAAAGAAATAATTTGCATTTGCCATTCTTTTAGCTACGATGTCTTCGCGATGTTCATCACTTCTTTATTATCAACATCTCTCGCGAAAACCCTACTGAGAACATTATCATGAAAATCTTCAATTGTTCGGTATGAATGTACAATGGAGTTGCAAAACAAATTTTTAGCTTTCGTTCCAACTTCTATTACGAATGTTACTTTCCCCTTTGCTGAGTTTGTCCTGCGCATTTCTGGCGGTGGTGGTAACGGTTGAACCTTCTCTTCACTTTTTAGAAAAATGACTCAGCTTCCTTTGTCAATCATTCACGAGGATGATTCTTTTTATATTTCTGGAGTCATTTGTTAGGTGTCCATGAAAGCGGTGGTAAGAAACAGAACTCGTGACTTCTATCACTTGGTGGTGGCTCATTCCCCATGTTCCATGGTGTAGGTATGTTTTCCATCAAGAGTATAGCTTCCCATACTTTTTCCACACTAGTATTTAATGGTGGCATTTTGATTTCCTCCCATACTACTCTGTGACTTCGCTGTCCTCCATGATAATTCTTCCTTCGACCTCCGTAAGTTTCTTGCGGATGATTAAGTCTTTGAATCTTTTTATTTCCGCCACGGTTGTAGTAGTTCCTTTCTCTTTCAAATTCTTTCTGATCACGGCTTCCCATAGATACTATCTTTGGCTGTCCATCATCTATTATCCTTTCTTGTTGCCCTTGCGAAGTGCTCGCTCTTGTGTTTATCAACTTGGGTAATAAGCTTGCATTAGACATTTGAATTTGTATT
>JAJJWW010017104.1:0-24667 GCA_023531295.1 Papaver armeniacum | reverse complement strand
TATGGAGATCCGAACTCAAAGCGTTACGGGTCGGAAAGAGACTAAAACCTATATTTTAGTTAAATTTTTATTTTTATTTTCACCAAGTAGAACTTAACTTTTAAATACATAATTTAAGTATTATAAAGTCACTATTACAACATTCACCAAATAATATTTAGATAAATAATTACACTTAGACAATTATAAGAAAAGCAACGTAATCGTCAATTTAATTAACTTCTATGTTCCATATTCCACCACTTAAGAAATCTGCAAAAATGTCAATTGGGGTGAGTTGACGGCTCAATAGGCATACTTTCCCATCCTCTAAAAATATACAAACATCACAATGAACAAAACAAAATATGCATTCAACCAATTGTTTATAATTTCACAACACCAATTAATTCTCGAATTATTATTCATTTTCATTTTAGTTATGAGTTCGCGGTACGAATGTCCTTGGTTCGTACACCCACCTATCGTTTACCGGCACGGACAGCCGCCATCAATGGTCAGGAACAAAAGTTCCTATGGGGATCATACCCATCTGCTCTCTGGGATCATTACCCGTTTCATTTTCGTTATCCGGCACGAAAAACCGCCATTGATGGTCAGGAAACACAAGTTCCTACTGGGGATCATTACCCATTTAAATCTCGGGGATCATTACCCGCCGTTAGCATGAAACAATATTTCATCTAACGGTAAAACATGAACTCATCCTTTTAATAATTATTTTTACATTTTCATTTATATAATCTTTCCATCTCAATTTCATGGTCATGAACATCATCAAAACAACAATCATGCAATCCAAAAGACAATAAGAGAAGAATAGATCATTTTCAACCAAAGAAATCACAAATGAATATTAGTAGAAGATGAGTTAGTAAACCTACCTTAGTTATAATTTAGGATCCCATAGTCAATACTCCAACGAAACCAATAAATCAATCCATAGAACAAAATGCTTCTTTCATTCCATAAATCACTCTAGATATTTGTTATCCAAACTACTCATATAAGAATATAATTTAGGTAATTATATATTTGAGAGTTTACATGGTCTATAGGAAAACAAGGAGAAAGAAGAAGAGAAAATGAGATAAAGAATGGTTTCCTCCTCTACTTACCCTCTCTAGCCAAATATATACACACACAATATTTAATTCATAATTTAATATCATCATTTAACTATACTATTTAATTTAATTATAAATTAAATACTAAAGTGAACATTTTTATTCTCTCAAACCTATGCTACGTTTCAATTCCAAAATACTATTATAAGTCCCATATTCAATACTCTTTATTACATGCATAAGTTAATGCTAATAAGAAGAAGCTTCTAGTAAACTTTAAAGACTTTACAATTTCCATTTTCTATAAACTAATTAAAAATAATAATAATTACCACTCATTAATTTCTCAAGCATTATCTATATTAATTGTACACAAAGAATTTCATTAGACTCCATATATGTACTTTCATAAGTGCATGCACATACTTAATAATAATAATTTCCTTAAGATATCATTTATGTTTGCTTTAAGTTTTCTTATATTACAAATGAAACGTTTTCTTTTACTTCCTCTTATTTTCTAAAACAAATCAAATTCCTCACATTATTACATTCCTAATAAATTTCATTCAATACAATAATTAGCCCACATGTAGGAATATGCATAACAAATCAACTAGTTACTAGCATTCACTTTATTTTAGTAAATAAATGTATTCTAACTATTTACATACGTTTTACTTCTATTAACAAAACTTACAAGTCTAACAATATTTTCAATGTCACACTTAATAATTATATGGGCTAAGTAACTACTTATTTTAAAATATATATATTGGGTCTCCAAACGAAAATTATACCCTATGAGCTATATTTGGGTACCTAAAATGTGATTACAAAAATACCGGGTATTACATTCTTACCCCCTTAAAAGGAATTTTGTCCTCAAAATTTGAACATACTTCATACATTTCAAGTTCAACATCAAGCAAATAATGTAATAGTCAAATTAACAGCTTAAATTTAACACACTCTAAAACTCTGACAAATCAAGAAAAACTATGTGGCATAAAATTAAGAAGACCACAACAACAATCATAACAAGCAATCTTTCCTAGCAATTCATACAATCTATTTATTTATTTATTTATTTTTATATATATATTTTTTTTGTTACTGTCCCATGTAAGACCTAAAGCCTAAAGCTCTGATACCAACTTGTAACACCCCGAGTTCCGGACCAGGGTCAAACCCGTATGGAGATCCGAACTCAAAGCGTTACTGGTCTGGAAGAGACTAAAACCTATATTTTAGTTAAATTTTTATTTTTATTTTCACCAAGTAGAACTTAACTTTTAAATACATAATTTAAGTATTATAAAGTCACTATTACAACATTCACCAAATAATATTTAGATAAATAATTACACTTCGACAATTATAAGAAAAGCAACAGAATCGTCAATTTAATTAACTTCTATGTTCCATATTCCACCACTTAAGAAATCTGCAAAAAATGTCAATTGGGGTGAGTTGACGGCTCAATAGGCATACTTTCCCATCCTCTAAAAATATACAAACATCACAATGAACAAAACAAAATATGCATTCAACCAATTGTTTATAATTTCACAACACCCGAATTAATTCTGAATTATTATTCATTTTCATTTTAGTTATGAGTTCGCGATTAATGTCCTTGTTCGTACACCCACCTATCGTTCCAAGCACGGACAAATTACCATCAATGGTCGGGAACAAAAGTTCCTATGGGGATCATACCCATCTGCTCTCTGGGATCATTACCCGTTTCATTTTCGTTATCCGGCACGAAAAACCGCCATTGATGGTCAGGAAACACAAGTTCCTACTGGGGATCATTACCCATTTAAATCTCGGGGATCATTACCCGCCGTTAGCATGAAACAATATTTCATCTAACGGTAAAACATGAACTCATCCTTTTAATAATTATTTTTACATTTTAATTTATATAATCTTTCCATCTCAATTTCATGGTCATGAACATCATCAAAACAACAATCATGCAATCCAAAAGACAATAAGAGAAGAATAGATCATTTTCAACCAAAGAAATCACAAATGAATATTAGTAGAAGATGAGTTAGTAAACCTACCTTAGTTATAATTTAGGATCCCATAGTCAATACTCCAACGAAACAATTAAATCAATCCATAGAACAAAATGCTTCTTTCATTCCATAAATCACTCTAGATATTTGTTATCCAAACTACTCATATAAGAATATAATTTAGGTAATTATATATTTGAGAGTTTACATGGTCTATAGGAAAACAAGGAGAAAGAAGAAGAGAAAATGAGATAAAGAATGGTTTCCTCCTCTACTTACCCTCTCTAGCCAAATATATACACACACAATATTTAATTCATAATTTAATATCATCATTTAACTATACTATTTAATTTAATTATAAATTAAATACTAAAGTGAACATTTTTATTCTCTCAAACCTA
The DNA here is from genome assembly GCA_023531295.1 of Papaver armeniacum. Taxonomy (NCBI): domain Eukaryota; kingdom Viridiplantae; phylum Streptophyta; class Magnoliopsida; order Ranunculales; family Papaveraceae; genus Papaver; species Papaver armeniacum. The sequence goes on along the minus strand of JAJJWW010017104.1, from coordinate 21,163 downwards.
TGCTACGTTTCAATTCCAAAATACTATTATAAGTCCCATATTCAATACTCTTTATTACATGCATAAGTTAATGCTAATAAGAAGAAGCTTCTAGTAAACTTTAAAGACTTTACAATTTCCATTTTCTATAAACTAATTAAAAATAATAATAATTACCACTCATTAATTTCTCAAGCATTATCTATATTAATTGTACACAAAGAATTTCATTAGACTCCATATATGTACTTTCATAAGTGCATGCACATACTTAATAATAATAATTTCCTTAAGATATCATTTATGTTTGCTTTAAGTTTTCTTATATTACAAATGAAACGTTTTCTTTTACTTCCTCTTATTTTCTAAAACAAATCAAATTCCTCACATTATTACATTCCTAATAAATTTCATTCAATACAATAATTAGCCCACATGTAGGAATATGCATAACAAATCAACTAGTTACTAGCATTCACTTTATTTTAGTAAATAAATGTATTCTAACTATTTACATACGTTTTACTTCTATTAACAAAACTTACAAGTCTAACAATATTTTTCAATGTCACACTTAATAATTATATGGGCTAAGTAACTACTTATTTTAAAATATATATATTGGGTCTCCAAACGAAAATTATACCCTATGAGCTATATTTGGGTACCTAAAATGTGATTACAAAAATACGGGTATTACATTCTTACCCCTTAAAAGGAATTTTGTCCTCAAAATTTGAACATACTTCATACATTTCAAGTTCAACATCAAGCAAATAATGTAATAGTCAAATTAACAGCTTAAATTTAACACACTCTAAAACTCTGACAAATCAAGAAAAACTATGTGGCATAAAATTAAGAAGACCACAACAACAATCATAACAAGCAATCTTTCCTAGCAATTCATACAATCTATTTATTTATTTATTTATTTTTATATATATATTTTTTTTTTGTTACTGTCCCATGTAAGACCTAAAGCCTAAAGCTCTGATACCAACTTGTAACACCCCGAGTTCCGGACCAGGGTCAAACCCGTATGGAGATCCGAACTCAAAGCGTTACGGGTCGGAAAGAGACTAAAACCTATATTTTAGTTAAATTTTTATTTTTATTTTCACCAAGTAGAACTTAACTTTTAAATACATAATTTAAGTATTATAAAGTCACTATTACAACATTCACCAAATAATATTTAGATAAATAATTACACTTCGACAATTATAAGAAAAGCAAACAATCGTCAATTTAATTAACTTCTATGTTCCATATTCCACCACTTAAGAAATCTGCAAAAATGTCAATTGGGGTGAGTTGACGGCTCAATAGGCATACTTTCCCATCCTCTAAAAATATACAAACATCACAATGAACAAAACAAAATATGCATTCAACCAATTGTTTATAATTTCACAACACCCGAATTAATTCTGAATTATTATTCATTTTCATTTTAGTTATGAGTTCGCGGTACGAATGTCCTTGGTTCGTACACCCACCTATCGTTTACCGGCACGGACAGCCGCCATCAATGGTCAGGAACAAAAGTTCCTATGGGGATCATACCCATCTGCTCTCTGGGATCATTACCCGTTTCATTTTCGTTATCCGGCACGAAAAACCGCCATTGATGGTCAGGAAACACAAGTTCCTACTGGGGATCATTACCCATTTAAATCTCGGGGATCATTACCCGCCGTTAGCATGAAACAATATTTCATCTAACGGTAAAACATGAACTCATCCTTTTAATAATTATTTTTACATTTTAATTTATATAATCTTTCCATCTCAATTTCATGGTCATGAACATCATCAAAACAACAATCATGCAATCCAAAAGACAATAAGAGAAGAATAGATCATTTTCAACCAAAGAAATCACAAATGAATATTAGTAGAAGATGAGTTAGTAAACCTACCTTAGTTATAATTTAGGATCCCATAGTCAATACTCCAACGAAACAATTAAATCAATCCATAGAACAAAATGCTTCTTTCATTCCATAAATCACTCTAGATATTTGTTATCCAAACTACTCATATAAGAATATAATTTAGGTAATTATATATTTGAGAGTTTACATGGTCTATAGGAAAACAAGGAGAAAGAAGAAGAAAAATGAGATAAAGAATGGTTTCCTCCTCTACTTACCCTCTCTAGCCAAATATATACACACACAATATTTAATTCATAATTTAATATCATCATTTAACTATACTATTTAATTTAATTATAAATTAAATACTAAAGTGAACATTTTTATTCTCTCAAACCTATGCTACGTTTCAATTCCAAAATACTATTATAAGTCCCATATTCAATACTCTTTATTACATGCATAAGTTAATGCTAATAAGAAGAAGCTTCTAGTAAACTTTAAAGACTTTACAATTTCCATTTTCTATAAACTAATTAAAAATAATAATAATTACCACTCATTAATTTCTCAAGCATTATCTATATTAATTGTACACAAAGAATTTCATTAGACTCCATATATGTACTTTCATAAGTGCATGCACATACTTAATAATAATAATTTCCTTAAGATATCATTTATGTTTGCTTTAAGTTTTCTTATATTACAAATGAAACGTTTTCTTTTACTTCCTCTTATTTTCTAAAACAAATCAAATTCCTCACATTATTACATTCCTAATAAATTTCATTCAATACAATAATTAGCCCACATGTAGGAATATGCATAACAAATCAACTAGTTACTAGCATTCACTTTATTTTAGTAAATAAATGTATTCTAACTATTTACATACGTTTTACTTCTATTAACAAAACTTACAAGTCTAACAATATTTTTCAATGTCACACTTAATAATTATATGGGCTAAGTAACTACTTATTTTAAAATATATATATTGGGTCTCCAAACGAAAATTATACCCTATGAGCTATATTTGGGTACCTAAAATGTGATTACAAAAATACCGGGTATTACATTCTTACCCCCTTAAAAGGAATTTTGTCCTCAAAATTTGAACATACTTCATACATTTCAAGTTCAACATCAAGCAAATAATGTAATAGTCAAATTAACAACTTAATTTTAACACACTCTAAAACTCTGACAAATCAAGAAAAACTATGTGGCATAAAATTAAGAAGACCACAACAACAATCATAACAAGCAATCTTTCCTAGCAATTCATACAATCTATTTATTTATTTATTTATTTTTATATATATATTTTTTTTGTTACTGTCCCATGTAAGACCTAAAGCCTAAAGCTCTGATACCAACTTGTAACACCCCGAGTTCCGGACCAGGGTCAAACCCGTATGGAGATCCGAACTCAAAGCGTTACGGGTCGGAAAGAGACTAAAACCTATATTTTAGTTAAATTTTTATTTTTATTTTCACCAAGTAGAACTTAACTTTTAAATACATAATTTAAGTATTATAAAGTCACTATTACAACATTCACCAAATAATATTTAGATAAATAATTACACTTCGACAATTATAAGAAAAGCAGCGTAATCGTCAATTTAATTAACTTCTATGTTCCATATTCCACCACTTAAGAAATCTGCAAAAAATGTCAATTGGGGTGAGTTGACGGCTCAATAGGCATACTTTCCCATCCTCTAAAAATATACAAACATCACAATGAACAAAACAAAATATGCATTCAACCAATTGTTTATAATTTCACAACACCCGAATTAATTCTGAATTATTATTCATTTTCATTTTAGTTATGAGTTCGCGGTACGAATGTCCTTGGTTCGTACACCCACCTATCGTTTACCGGCACGGACAGCCGCCATCAATGGTCAGGAACAAAAGTTCCTATGGGGATCATACCCATCTGCTCTCTGGGATCATTACCCGTTCCATTTTCGTTATCCGGCACGAAAAACCGCCATTGATGGTCAGGAAACACAAGTTCCTACTGGGGATCATTACCCATTTAAATCTCGGGGATCATTACCCGCTAGTTAGCATGAAACAATATTTCATCTAACGGTAAAACATGAACTCATCCTTTTAATAATTATTTTTACATTTTCATTTATATAATCTTTCCATCTCAATTTCATGGTCATGAACATCATCAAAACAACAATCATGCAATCCAAAAGACAATAAGAGAAGAATAGATCATTTTCAACCAAAGAAATCACAAATGAATATTAGTAGAAGATGAGTTAGTAAACCTACCTTAATTTTAATTTAGGATCCCATAGTCAATACTCCAACGAAACAATTAAATCAATCCATAGAACAAAATGCTTCTTTCATTCCATAAATCACTCTAGATATTTGTTATCCAAACTACTCATATAAGAATATAATTTAGGTAATTATATATTTGAGAGTTTACATGGTCTATAGGAAAACAAGGAGAAAGAAGAAGAGAAAATGAGATAAAGAATGGTTTCCTCCTCTACTTACCCTCTCTAGCCAAATATATACACACACAATATTTAATTCATAATTTAATATCATCATTTAACTATACTATTTAATTTAATTATAAATTAAATACTAAAGTGAACATTTTTATTCTCTCAAACCTATGCTACGTTTCAATTCCAAAATACTATTATAAGTCCCATATTCAATACTCTTTATTACATGCATAAGTTAATGCTAATAAGAAGAAGCTTCTAGTAAACTTTAAAGACTTTACAATTTCCATTTTCTATAAACTAATTAAAAATAATAATAATTACCACTCATTAATTTCTCAAGCATTATCTATATTAATTGTACACAAAGAATTTCATTAGACTCCATATATGTACTTTCATAAGTGCATGCACATACTTAATAATAATAATTTCCTTAAGATATCATTTATGTTTGCTTTAAGTTTTCTTATATTACAAATGAAACGTTTTCTTTTACTTCCTCTTATTTTCTAAAACAAATCAAATTCCTCACATTATTACATTCCTAATAAATTTCATTCAATACAATAATTAGCCCACATGTAGGAATATGCATAACAAATCAACTAGTTACTAGCATTCACTTTATTTTAGTAAATAAATGTATTCTAACTATTTACATACGTTTTACTTCTATTAACAAAACTTACAAGTCTAACAATATTTTTCAATGTCACACTTAATAATTATATGGGCTAAGTAACTACTTATTTTAAAATATATATATTGGGTCTCCAAACGAAAATTATACCCTATGAGCTATATTTGGGTACCTAAAATGTGATTACAAAAATACCGGGTATTACAGTATCAACATCATCATTATCATCATCATCAGAGCTTTCGCTAGACTGAAGATTTGAAGGAGAGGGAGAGTGAATTTTTCGTTTCTTTGAAGGTGGGGCGGTTCCCCTTGCGAAGAGAACCTTTACCCTTGCCTTTGGTCTTCAACAACTACAACACCAACCTTCGCACACGAATGAAGATAAGAAACAGAGGCAACAATATTGTTAAAAATAATAAAAAAAAGTATTTCTTACTTCATCCGTGATCGAACGAAGCGCCGCTAGGGTGCTTGCCTTAGCAGTCCTTGTAGCTTCTTCTTAGCTTGTTAACCTGAAATTTTCGCAAGATTAATGGGTATAAAGAGGAATGAAGACTATACACTGAGCGAAATTTAAGAAACATACCTCTTTCTCTTTCTCGGGCCAACTAAATACCCAAGGTTGATAAGCAGCGAGATTCGCAGGAAGTACATTTGAACCAGAAATATAAGGCCCCTTCAGAATCAATGGAAAGACACGCCATCTGTCATCTTTAGATTGGCGACGAGTATTATTCTTGCCGAATGCCAATCAATGTCCTGAATAAGTATTCTATCGGCGGCAACATTTTCTTTCCTCTTCAACGAACACCCCAAATGAGTTTTATCATTCTTCATATTTATTATTTCATAATTTCAAAGAAGCTTTCTACGGTGTATTTTTCTAGGCGAGTATTTCTAAATCATTAAACTCAGGATCCCTAACTTATTTTGGATAAAGAGATCCTTTACAAGCACCGCGGTTGGTGAATTCAAGTATTAAGCGAATGTAGTCTCCACTTAATTGATAAATGGCTCGCGAGAAGTTCGCATGAGCAAGAATTTCGTAAAACAAGGGAAGATTAGGATCATAAAGAGGGATAGGAAGGCCAGCGAGAATCGACCAAGTGAAACTATGATTTCTTTATCATCACAATGATGATCGAGAAAACAATTTAGCGAAAGAATGGATTTAGATTCTTGATTGAGAATAGTGGTTAATGTAAAACCATTCTCTTGAAATCTTTTCAATTCTTTCAAGAGAAGTTTCATACTTACAACCAACTGGAGGCATTTTAAGTATGGGAATGAACAAAAAATTAAAGATCAAAAGAAGCGAAAACAAGAAAATTTACAAAGAGTAGCGAGGAGCGGAATTTACGGAGAAACGGTGAAGAAAAGTTGCAGAAAAGATAAGAAGGAAAGTAAAAAAAGAAGAAGATAAGAATGAGAAGAATATATAGAGAGAGAAGAATTCTCGAGAAGATAAGCACATTTAATGCGGGGAGTAGACGTGAACGGTTGAGAAATAGCGGTTGAAAAGGACGTGTCAAGAAATGAGAGGAAGAGGAAATACGTGTAATAAATTAACGTAAAAGTACAAAATCATGTCAATAACAGAAGAATATGGAAAAATGAATGGCTGCGGCGTTTTGAAGCACTAATTCTCATGACATTCTCTCCTTCGCAGAGAAGACATAAGAAGAGGCAAGATGTAGGATCGAATATCGCAACATCAAAACCCTTGCGAAATCTCTAAACAATACACCGCGAAGATATCGCAGATTGGTTCTTAAATGACGTGACAAATGACGACATCCAAAACATGAGAGAGATGTGGAGACCTAGCGATATTTAGGAGTGTTGCGAAATTTATCATTTATATACTTGCGAAATATCGCAAGTCGATCCGAAAATAAAGGACAACTTAGTCACCCCACTATGTAATATCCTATATAAAGAGCCGAACAGGGCTTAAGGTAGGAGAGATTTTTTTTAGAGTGGAGAGAAAGTTTTGAGGAGAGAGAAAGTCTAGAGTAGTAGTTGTATTCTTGATTTCATTTCCTACTTGTAAAATTTCTAACTCAATTATTAAAAAGTGTGATTGTTGATCTTAAAAATGTGTTGAATATTATGAATTCTTGTGAGGGATGTATTGTGGGAATTCCTACAACTACAAATCCATTGTTAGCAGACTCCGTTATGTGCGTGATTGATCACAAGAGATTCAAGTGGTGTTGTGCAGGTTTAATTGAAGATTAAATAATATTTGAAGACGAAGAAGATTTCTGATTGGTTTCTCATATCTTTATGTTGCACAAACCTTGATCGGATAGGATCCAACAACTAGAATCGGATTTATTTGATTGATTAGTTGTGTGAGATCGGTAACACCTAATAGTTCTCTTGAGATCTATTTTGATTGTTACAAATCCGAATCTTATTACTTAGGTAGTAGAGATTGGATTGATCTAACCAGGCAAAGGATTTTATTAGTTTAAATGGGAACAGCCTTTGCATATGACTTGAGACATCTTTATCTGGAAAGAATCAAGAGAGTTGTTACCAAACAGATTTGTTGTTCTTTTTCTGTTTGGAATACGATCAAAGAATTTTTTTCCTTTGCGTGCACTTATTGAATGTCGGAGCGCGGGAATACTCAAGAAATTAAGTGAACTAGGTTTAGTTGCTTGGTCTCAACTATACGAAATTGGTTTAGATTTTGTATAGCAGCTTAATTCTGAGAGTATTCAATTCTGGACTAAGTCCGGGGTTTTTCTGCATTTGTGGTTTCCTTGTTAACAAAATCTTGATGTGTTTTTTTTACTTTTCTATTTCAGAAGTAAATGTTAACTCCGCTTTACTTGATAGTGATCCTATAGAGTTTGGTTAAGTCCTAACCTATTATAAACTAATCACACTTTGATTATTGTATTGTCTCGATCTCGTATCCATAGACGATCACACAAAGTGTGAATACTGATTTGTTGTATTGTCTCGACTTTGTCCATAGACAATCACTTTCGGTAAGAGTACTTATAGGTGGATAATTTAAAGATTGTGGTGTATCTGGGTAACCTCGTCTTTTCAGACTCCCCTATCGAAAACTACAAATGCTTAAAATAAATCAAAATTGTTACATCTCGCATCCCCTATCAAAGAAGTTAAAATATACGTCTTCTCGGGAATTTAGTATCTAAATTTTTAAATTAGTTGTTCCGCCATCTGATCAATGATGACTTACACGAAAAATGAAGCAGTAACTACAAGACCAATCCCAAGCATAAGAGCTAAAGTTGGAAACAAAGTAATAGGAATTGGACTGTTGATTGATTTTACTGAAATCAAGATTCAACTTATTAAAACCATAGAAATCATTCATTTTCATATCACAAATGTAGTTATCCATGGGATTCACAAACTTATCAGTTTTGGTGATCGCAGAGAAAAACTAAAATTTATCTCTTTTTTTCTGTAATAAACCTTGAAAATAAGTTATGAAGAATTGAAGTGGTTGTTCTTCTAAGATGTTATGGTATATGGAAGTTTGATGTTTACAACAATCAAATAGATGAAACCTCTACCCTCAGTCATTGAGAATGTTTCGTTAGCTTCGGGTGAAGATTCAATTCATTGGTCGGTCGATAAATCTGGAAAATTCAGTGTGAAGTCGGCTTATTCTTAATTTAACAAGGATCATGAAATAGTAACCAAAAATGTAAGTACATGGTCCAGGGCGTGGCAGCACAAGATAAGATTCTTTCTTTGGTAGGTCTATCACAAGAACATTGCAAAAATGGACATACTCTCCAAAAAATGTACTTTGATAATCAACAGTTGTCTCCTTTGCTGCAAAACGGGTGAATCTGCTATGCATTTACTTTTCCGTTGCTCTGTTTGTTCTAACATATGGCAGTATTTTCTTCCTAATCCGAGCTTGGACTGTGTTATGCCTAATTGTATTGACCTTATTATCAAGGGATGGAGGTTCAAAAACTTGACAGCTGCTGGTCATGTGCTTTGGAAGGTCCTTTCAGCAGCAATCTCATAGACAATTATCTGGACGCATTGGAACAAGCTTGTCTTTCAAAACAAAATTTTCTATGTGGAAAAAGTTATAAAACAAATCAAAACTCAAGCATTTTACTGGTATAGAAACCATGAAGCAAGAGATTCATATTGATAGTGTTATCTCCAATTAGGGACAATTATGTTAATTAAGTAGTTTTGTTTTTTTTTGGGTTTTGGGGTTCAGTGAGTCGAGTCTTTACTCAATCTCTGTGTGCTGAGGGATTTTGTATTTTGCTTATTTCTGGTAAGCTTCATCAATCTAATCCTTACTTTTGGCAAGGAAAAAAAGTTTGAAGAGTGTTGGTGAAGCGACTGAGTATGTACGTACTCCAAAAATTTCCAAGCATGCATGTCTGCTGAATGAGAATAGAGAGATTTGATACTTTATTACCTGAACATGTGTATTTGGACCAACCATGTGTTAATTTATTACTATTGAGGATCAAAACAATGTAATAAAATGATGAAAATGAAGCAAAAAAAAAAAAAAAAAAGAGGCACATGCCACAATTGTAAATCCTCTTCTTCACAATTATCTAGTTTCTCTCGTACTTAATTACTATATAGATGAAAAAGAATACGAAGAGAACAACAAATGTTGATACCTTTTCAATCAAAAAAATGACACAAGTACGAGATAACCTTGCTTTGGTTTTGATTGTTTGGTACAAGTGCAGCAATTCCAAGAGTTACGATGTTCAAATAAGCTTTTCCGGCGTCATAAAAAATATGGTTAGAGTTTCATAAGGATAATGTTACGATCACACTCAGTGAATAAGAACAAGAGGAAGATAATTGAGAAGACGATGTAAAAATATTGAAGATGAAAATAAGAATGGGTTTACTGACGAACCCTACGTCCAAACTTAGGCTTACTGACGAGCCTTCCGTCCAAAACAACACAAGCAGTGCTATTTCTTCTTAATAAATCTCTGCATATATTTCTCATTGATTTTGATAACTTAAATAGAGATTACAATACCTAACCCACATACCCAACTTAACAACTAAATCCTAGAAACTAAGAAATAAACCAAACACGATTACTTAACTGAAAAGCTCCTAAGGACTAGGGACTACTAAACACGTTACTATTAGTTTGAACTAGTAAATATTTCAAACTTATTCCAAATCCTCTAACTAACGAAATCAAATGTTTAAACAAACCAAAAACATAAAACTTGACCGTAACAACTCCCTTCCCCTTAATTCAAGCCTTGTCCTCAAGGCTATGGACTATCAGCTTCCATCACATGATCTCCATCAATTTCTTCAATGACCGGAGTTATCATAAAAAGTTTTTTGCACCGGTGTCCTCGTTGGAACATTTCATCACAGTTGAAGCAAAAACCCTTTTTCTTTCGTTCTTGTAATTGCAAAGCAGTCAATTGTTTTACAGGAACTGAACCTTGAGTTGTTGTTGGAGTAACAACAAACAATTATGACTTATTACGAGCTTCAAACAAACATGCCAACCCAATTGATTCTGACAGTGTTGTTGATTTGTTTGCCTGCACGTCAGTTCGAATTGATTCTCGCAACCCGCTAACAAATAAACTTACTTGTCTAGGTTGTGGGAGTGAACCAGACTTTGCTAATAACTTTTCGAACTATTTTTTATAATCTTCAACAGTTCCAGTTTGTTGCAACTTAGTAAGTTCTCCAAACAAATCAAGAAAAACATTTGGACCACAACGATTTTGTAATGATGATTTGAAGTCTTCCCAAGTGACATAAATCATCTCTTGCTTCAACATTTGGTACCAGATTTGTGCATCATCATCAAGATGATAAGAAGCATAAGAAACTCGTTCACTTCAGAAATTTCATGAAGAAAAAAGTACTTCTCAGCTCTACATAACCAACTAGTAGGATCATATATTCCCTTGAAGCTTGGAAAAACTAATTTAACACCACTTTTGAGTTTTGAAGGAATGTTTGTAGAAGCTTCGCCACCTCCCTTTGATTTTTTTCCATCACCTTCATAACCAGAATTTTTCATCACATCCACCATTGGAGTCAACTTAGTAAAAAGATCAGTCAGCTTTTCCACGATCACTTTTTGGTTGTCAACCATAGTAATCATAGACTTTTTTAGCTCTTCAGTAGATTTCTCTAGGCTTTCAACTCTCTCATCCAGATAACCTTGCGTCTTATTTAATTACAGTCTCTTAATATTCATTTTTCTTTAATCTTAAATTTACGTCAAAGAAATCATCAACTACTCCTAATTATATATGTAGTCTTAACCTCGAAATTGCATCAGTACACTATAAATGAGAGAAGTTGGGTGTCGTCGGGCCGGCCACTCGGGACGAAGTGCCCAAAGTTGACTTTGGGCAACAAAAATTTGGGGGCAGCAAATTTATTTTTTTGTCCATTAGTTAATATGACGTTTGGATTATTGGGTCTTTGTCTAAAAACAGAAGTGAATATATGCTGGTATTCTTGTAATAATACACATTGAGAGGGGCATTAAATTAAACAATTGAATGGGCAGACAATTAAGTACAACACGTCTCTTTTCTACTGGCCATTCATGCGTTTTTTTTTGTAACTTCAACCTTTAGTCTGCTTTCGGAGTTATCTTCTAATCGAGAACAAAGGGGAAACGCCAATAAGATAGAAATTAGGGCACTAGCCGCACTACTATTCCAGGAACGATCCGTTCCTTTAACTAATTATTAATCACTAATCCTATATTGTTTAATTGATTATTGATTATCCTTTTTCTTTGTTTAAATTTAATTTAGGGCATAAATTAAATTATTAATTATAATTATATTTTTAGGGCATCGGTTATCTTGCGTATGTTATTATGATTTGGTTTTAATAAGCTATATTAACCTGGTTTTAATAAGCTATATTAACCATATGTAATGATTTGGATTTTGTAGATATGCCTCCGGGTCTAAAAAGAAAACAAAATTAGGGAGCTCAAAATAGGAAAAACTTAAAAGATGGTGAGTTTGTAAAATCTCTTGCCGGGTCTTTAAATAAATATTTGATTAAGCCTAGTGCATCTATAGTTGAAGATTTGGATAACAATTGTGTTAATGAAGCAAATGTTGAAGTGCATACTGAGATTTTTGGCAATAGTGAAATTTTTGGCAATAGTGATGCCAATGCCATGAATGAGTTATACTAGCCCGATTGAGCCCCTCTCGGTGTGTTATACTAGCCCTGATTGAGCATCCAGGACTTGAGTCAGTATCGAGTCTCGGATATGATTCGATCACGATCATCCAACTCCATAAGCATGATTGGATGACCACGGATCAATTCCATCACCCCCAGCGGTATGGAATACACACGGCCTTAGCTCGCGGATATGATTCGATCGCGGTCATCCAACTCCGCAAGCATGATTGGATGACCACGGATCACTTCCATCACCCCCAAGAAGGTATGGAATACACACTGCGACCCGCATGGTCGACCATTGGCCTTTGCTTGCCAAGAAACCGTCCATACCAAGCATTATGGGCGGAAAACCCTAAATTAGGGTTTGCGGCATATTACATATGTCGCAAACGGTCTCAACCGTCCGTCTCGCGAGCATAGATGGAGGGTGTAGATGTAGACTCAAAGGCCGGAGCATGTCGACACAATCACCATGTGACCGCCTACACGCTTGACCAATCGGTCAAAGCCAACCGCGGTTGGTTACAACAAAACCATCCGCCCAAAAGAGCATAGTCGCGCGGCTTTGAAAGCCAAAGTTAGGGTTCAAGCCATCACGCGCGTCCATCTTCTCCAGCACGAATGGAGGGTCACTAGATTAGATTGAGCAAGGGTCGGTCACATCATCACTGACCACCATGGGCCCATCTACCTCCTCGCGCGGTCGGCCAAGGCTCATCATTCCGGCCAACCCAAAACGCACGCCCAAACTCGTGCGGTTACACCTCCCAAATCCTAAGCCGATCTCGACCACTCAACTTCACCGGATGATTTGAATGGCTTAGATCACGTTTTCATGGGATAATCAGGTATAGGTGTGAACACCAACCTACCACCTACACGGTAGTATGATCGACCAAAACCAACCAATGTTGGTCGCTTAGAGCGTGTGCCCAAACTAGGGATATCACGCAGGTTTCCAACTCCTTTGCGCAAGGGATTTACGCATGAACCGATCTCGACCACTCCTCTTTACCGGTCAAATTGAGTGGCCCGGATCGCGTTTCATGAGGGAACGGAATACAGGCGCCTACACCATCATGCCGTCAACACGCATGTATGGTCGGTCCTCTCCAAAATCCTTCCCATGCTTGGTTTCGACCAAGGTCGAAGAGTGATGCTTGCGCACCTCTTTAAAAACCCTAATTTCATCAACGGTCGCGGATGAGTGTCTCAAACATCATCTCATCCGTCCAGACCTCCTGACTTGGTTATACAACCACGGTCGGGAGTTATTTGGTTAGTGAGCGGTCATTACACATCACTTTACCACACCGTAATGCGAGTACCTGCATAAAATACACACGATCTTGCACAAGTATCGACTTTACGAATAACACGATTATTCGATTCAGCATTACATGCTATCTTTTGTGGACCCACGATCCACATTCCAGGACATCAATCATGTCACAAAGCGGGGGATACTTGCTGGGTATTGGTACGGCGGTTTCATGGCGTGCGGCGTGCAACGCGCCATCACAAGAACGTGTTAGGGAGTCATGGACGGTTAGAGATGAAGCTGGAGAAGTGGGCAAGACCGGTCGTATGCTACCGACACACAACTCCACCACTCCATCATTCCACTACCTCCACTTCCCAGAGAAACGTGAATGAGGCTCAATGACTTGTATAAATAGGTTCTCACGCCTATTTCAAACAACAAGGAAAACAAGACAGGAAAATCGACATCCGAGCCTCCTTACATTAGCCGTAAGCTTCGCTCACTTTCTGTTACAAGTCATAAGCCAACCAACACCTTCACAATCTCAACACCTTCTTCGCTTCCCTCCCTAAGATCAACCCCATCTCCTTCACTTTGTGACCGAAACAAAGTGCGGAGCGGCCATTTCTTGGTTTAGGCCGGACTTGCACGATTGATCTCTCGAATCTACAAGCACTCTTGCGCGTGATGCATTTGTTGTAGGTTTAAATTCATTCCTCATCACACCCCAAATTACCAAATTCGAGCGAGAGTAATTTTCACCCATCAACAATTGGCGACCACAGGTGGGAGATTAATCTCTCGGTTGTAAAGTCGATTTCTTCGAAATTCAATTCAATTTCATCGATCTCAAAAGGGTAGATCTTAGAATCGATTCAATCAAAAAATCACTATGGTGGAATTAAGGTGCGGGTCGTAATCAATTCTGATGGAGCCGTTGTGGATAACAATCCTGGTGTTGAGGTACCTGTCAGTGGAGCTACCGTGGTCAACACATCTCGTGGAGCCGTCACTTCTACCACCAACACCAGTGTAGCAGCGGATATCCCAGTGAGGAATAACTCCTCCCATCACGAGAGCCGGGCAGCGCGCGAATCACAGCATCTCTTCGAGCGTAACGCCTCCGAGCGGTTACGAGGCAACAACTTTCACTCCTCCGTCGGGACGAGGAGCCAGGAGACACAAGAGGAAGACCACCGTCGGTACCATTGCAGACTTGATGGAGAAACAGGAAATTCTTGCTAAAACTCAAACGGATATGGCCGCAACTCGGAAAGAGGTACTCACTTTCCTTAAAACTTTGGTCGAGCGATTGCCGCGAGATTCACGGCAACCCTCGGAGTCGGCAAGAGATGCATTCAATACACCCGGAGCGAGTGTTTCCACTCGGACTCACATGAATGAAGAAACTCGTGTTGCTCCCGAGCGCAAGGGAAGAGGCCAGTCTTCCCAACTTCATCACGCGTGAAGATTTAGAGCGACTTCTCCAAAATCGAGGAAAAGGGGACCGAACGGACGTACACCAACATCAGCCATGTACCCTCAAGATGTGCAACGGATTCCTCTACCAAGAGGTTACACCTCTCCCAGTTCTCCTCATGGCCAGTGCATTGGTAATGCTCGTGAACACATTTCTCGATTCTTGGAAGCCTTGGGGGAACATGAATACAATCATGTTTTACGCCTAAAAGAATTCTCAAAATCACTCACGGGAGGGCATACACCAGTACAACAACATTGCGCCTAACGGCATATCCAATTGGAGCGAGATGGTCAGTGCTTTCTACGAAAGTATTTCTTCGATGTCTGAACAAATCACATTTCAGACACGGGAAGAATTCTTCAACTGGAATAATGAACATCCCAACGACTTCGTTAAAAGATTCGAACCAAGCCATCGGATTGTCACGACCGAATGTCATCGAACGGCAGTTGGTGGAATCATGCATCAATGGGATGATACCCATATACCGCGCCCGTTAGAGAACTACGGGATTTCAAGCGTTCTCTCGAACTCCATGAAGCTGCATAAGCGTTCAGACCAATCGTGCACCAGACATTACTAGAAAGAACCGGGGTTGTTCGAAGTGAAGATTTGCGCGAAAGTCGAGGAAGCGGGCGTCTCACAAACAAACAATACAACACCGGCCATGCTGCTGAGTGTGGTAAGCGGAGGAGAAAAGAGGAAAGCTTCGATAACGGAACAACAAACCAAGCGAACATCCTCGGCACACAAGACTTCGTCTCGAAAAGGAACAGACAAAACTCCCTGCACAAAGCGACAAAGACACGGGTTTCCTTTTCCCATGAATGAAGTGATAGAGCTCCGGAAGCGTGGATCCAAGACGACGCCGTAAAGCTCCCCTCATCGGGCGTCCTCCGAGCCGAGGAAGAGATGGAAGATCCAGAATCACGTTAGCTATCACAGGTTCGTCCATCATCCAACCAAAGATTGCAACAAGTTGAAACAAATATTCAGGGAAAAGGTAGAGACAGGGGAGCTCCAGCTTGGAAATGAAGGTGTTCATAGAGATCCTCTACCTATCAGAAACGCATGATTTACGGGGACTACGTTCGCAAGACCGTGCAATCTATGATGGAGCGCATATGTGAAATCTTGTATTTCTCAAGGGACAGCGTCAAGACATATTTGCGGCCCTCAATCACGTTGTGTCAGGCAGGCGTTTGCATCCAGGAGCAGTTCAAGAACCTCAGACTCTCCTGCAAGACGCGAGCAAGGGAAACTGGGGACTCCTAACCGTCACTTGTTTAAGGGGCGTTAAGTTCGATAGCGTGTTAATTGACACGGTTTCCGAATTTAACATCATTCATTGTCAAGACCTTGAAAGCGGCAAAGATTTCAAGCGAGGAAGCTACTCGTCACCCAGCTGTGGTCAAAGATTCAGGAGGAGAGCTTAGAGATGCGTATGGATACGTCAATCTTGAAATCAAAATGGGAGACGCCTCGACGCAAGCAAAATTCTACGTGGTCAAAGATCATCCCAGCTACGACATGATCCTAGGACGCTCTTGGATACAGGACAACAAAGCCATACTTTGAAGTCTGTCCTCTCTACGGTCTCGGTACATGAAGAATCTCCAACATGCCTCGCTGGACCACCGATTGATTGTCACGTCTGCCGCCTGACAACTTTCAACATGACGCAACTTCCGGAGAGAGCACTGTCCGCATACATTGAAAAGTTCCAATCTCAAGTAAGTCTCGTCACGTGACCTTCCTTACAACCTACCGCCCCTCATTCCGACAAGTCCTGAGACTGGCTCCAACTAACAAGCTCAACCCTGATCGGGAGATGTGAATGGGAAGCCGGCCCTTTCAAGCGTTTTATCAAGAGCATAGAGGCTGTCTTGGTCGAAGACAACAAGGTCAAGGTCCAAGTGTCCGCACGCTCAAACCCATTCGAATTGGAGACCACGGTGACGAAGATGACTACGTTCAATGTTGGAAGCATGACGGTAAAGATGACCACTCCACCTGACTCACCCACCAAAAGAGAAGATGAACCGTACCTGGTAGCAGATGTTATCCTAGGTGGCTACTGCAAGCTCATCAACGCTGATAACCTGGAGGGCATAACAGTTCACTCGCGATGGCTCAAACCTTACCGCACTTAAGATACTGTGCTATCACTTTCCAGCATCCTCCACACTTTAAAAAAGCATTTGTCGCTATTTTTCCAGCATGTCTCCTTATTATAATTTCGTGTCACACTTGTAATTCCTCCAGGAAAATGATTGCAATACTTGCATTCATAGTTAGGGTTTCAATTTTCAATTCTCAATTCAATTGAAGTATTATTTCCATCTGAGAATCTCCTACTCCTAAAGACACAAAGTCACGGGTCGGCCTAAATCAAGCTGGAGCAAAGGGAAACCCTAAGCAAATATTTCGAAATAGGAACGTGCGCGCAGAAGTGATTTGAGCCATCCGCCTGACAAAGCCGGGAAGATATTGCATCACGAGTCCGTGGATATTCCATTATAGTATAACTTCTTTTATTACTAAGGATTACGTGTGAAGGCGCTCCTTGCGCCTGAGAAGTTTCGGTTGCAGTCTTAACAAAGGATTGTAAAGGAAAACTTTATTCAAATAACCAAAAGAAAAACCTTGAACTCAGCCGCCACTGAGTACGAGGAAGATGTTCGAGCATGCAGAATATACTTGGAAAGAAAAAAAAAAAAAAAACAAAACAAAAGAAATTTCAATCATCAAGAGGGTCGGTCTCGCCCACATCACCATCAGCTCCGTCACCTGTCGATGCACCTCCCTCACGGATCTTCCTCAGCTACGCATCGGGCATCCCAGCCGCGGCAGCGGCAGTAGCGCACTCCATCCCAACATCTTCAGCGGGGAGCATCAAAGGGCATAGCAACATCAGAGCCGCGCGAGTTGCTTCCAAGCGTTCGAGGCTCGATGCAGTCGGAATCAAGGATTATCACGTCGTCCGAGCCGGGTAATCACACTTGCCTTCATTCGAGGTCGTTCATGCTCAACCCTCCGCCCTCTTCAGCATGCGTCGCAAATCTCTCTCGCCCTTGCGCTTACTAGTGTCTGCAGCGTTTCCTCGCGCCTCCGCATGCTCCTCCATGTCAATTGCAGGTGAAAGTACACGGACACGTCCTCGACAATACGAAGGTGGGAGATAGACATCCCTGTATAGCACAGCCGAGCTTCACGAAGAGGAAGATCGATCTTAGCCATCACTTCTCCATCGCATGGTTTTGGGCTTGTCAACTTCAAAACTTCTTTACGGGAAGCAACGGAATGAGCGTCACAGCTTCCATGATAATCTGCAGGAAGAAGAGGTTATGAGCACACAAAAAAAAAAAAAAAAAAAAAAGAGAGGATCATCAAATCCATTGATCAGTTAATCAGAAAATCGAGTAGTACACGAGATACAGGATGAAGAATAAGCGACCACGTTGAGATGATTCTTTATAATCTCACAAGTCGGCGAGAATCCGAAGGAAGAGAAGTCTCTACTTACCACCTATGAAGGCTACTAATTCGGGATAACAATCAACAAGGCTTATCAAATTCACCGAGGAAGGCGTGTATAACTAAGGAAGTACACACAGAAGGAGCGGCAAGCTCATACATGTACAAGAGGAACCAAGCGACTCACCGGATCAAGTCACCGCTTCCTTCACATCCTTAATCAAGACCGACCGGTTCCGAGAAAACGCCCGACAGTGTGAAACTATCCAGTAAATACTCTAGCTTGGTCATTTCTCGTATGTCACTGATCTCTTTCCTACCACACAATAGTGTAATCCACAGGTGCTAATGGGGGACTTAATGTTGATGGTGGATTTCGTTTAAGGTTAAATTTGTAAACCTAAAATCATGCTTTGACATCTTGTAAAGATAAAGCCGTTTATAAGTGACGGATACTCCTCACTTAATTCACCAAGAATGGAGCATGTAGCAACAATCCCATTACTCAGAATACATGAAATTCCTCCAGTTGGCATGCGACGAATAATCCTTCACCGTGAATTTCATATCAGCCTTGTATTTCACTACTCATTATCGGTGTGGCATGACGACCGAGTGTTACTCTTACGAGCAACACGAACCTCAACACTATAATGAATCCATGTACGAAACAATTCGTCTGGTGATTCTCGATGTGTTATACTAGCCCGAGCCTACCGGTGTGTTATACTAGCGATTGAGCCCTCTCGAGTGTGTTATCTAATACTGATTGAGCATCCTGACTGACTTATCAGTCTGGATATGATCGATCGCGATCCAGCCAACTCCACAAGCATGATTGGACGGATGACCCTGGATCAATTCCATCACCCCCAAGCAGGTATGGAATACACACTAGCCTTAGCTCGCGTATATGATTCGGGACGCTAGCCATCCAACTACGCAAGCATGATTTGATGACCATCACTTCCATCACCCCAAGGTATGGACACGCCGACCCGTATGGTCGAATTATTGCCTTTGCTTGCCAAGAAACCCGTCCATACTACATTATGGATGAAACCCTAATTAGGTTTTGCGTATATTACATATGTCGAAACGGTCTCAACCGGCCTGTCTTCGCATGCATAGATGGGTGGGGTGTGTGTATGTAACGCAAGGCCCGGAGCATGCTCGGTTCATGTAATCACCATGTGACTCAGCTTACACGCATCCAACTGTCTAAAGCTGAACTCGCTGGTTACAACAAAACCATCAGCCCGAAAGAGCATAGTCGCGCGGCTTTGAAAGCCAAAATTAGGGTTCAAGCCATCACGCGCGTCCATCTTCTCCGACACGAATGGAGGGTCACGCAGTTAGATTGAGCAAGGGTCGGTCACATCGGCATGACCACCGTGGGCCATCTACCTCCTCGCCTGGTCGGCCAAGGCTCATCATTCCGGCCAACCCAAAGCGCACGCCCAAACTCGTGCGGTTACACCTCCCAAATCCTAAGCTGATCTCGACCACTCAACTTCCCGGATGATTTGAATGGCTTAGATCACGTTTTCATGGGATAGTCGGTATAGGTGTGAACACCAACCTACCACCTACACGGTAGTATGATCGACCAAAACCAACCAATGTTGGTCGCTTCAAACGCGTGCCCAAACTAGGGATATCACGCCTAGGTTTCCAACTCCTTTGCGGCAAGGGATTCTGCACATGGCAACGTCTCGACCACTCCTCTTTCTAGGTCAAATTGGAGTGGCCCGGATCGCGCTTTCATGAGGAGCGGAATACTGGCGCCTACACCATCATGCCGTCAACACGCATGTATGGTCGGTCCTCTCAAAATCCTTCCCATGCTTGGTTTCGACCAAGGTGAGAGAGTGATGCTTGCGCACCTCTTTAAAAACCCTAATTTCATCAACGGTCGTGGATGAGTGTCTCAAACATCATCTCATCCGTCAGGCCTCACCAGACTTGGTTATACAACCTACAGTCGGGAGTTATTTGGTTAGTGAGCGAGTCATTACACATCACTTCACCACACCGTAATACGATGCACATAAAATACACACGATGCTTGCACAAGTATCGACTTTCTGAATATCACGGTTATTCAATTCAGCATTACATGCTATCTTTTGTGGACCAACGATCCACATTCCAGGACATCAATCATGTTACAAGCTGGGGATACTTACTTGGGGTATTAGTGCAGCGGTTTACGGCGTGCGGCGTGCAGCAGCGCCATCACAAGAACGTGTTAGGGAGTCATGGAAGGTTAGAGATGAAGCTGGAGAAGTGGGCAAGACCGGTCGTATGCTACCGACACACAACTCCACCACTCCATCATTCCACTACCTCCACTTCCCACGAGAAACGTGAATGAGGCTCAATGACTTGTATAAATAGGTTCTCCGCCCTATTTCAAACAACAAGGAAAACAAGACAAGACGAAAATCGACATCCAGAGCCTCCTTACATTAAGTAAGCACTGCTCACTTTTGCATTTACAAGTCATAAGCCAGCCAACACCTTCACAATCTCAACACCTTCTTCGCTTCCCTCCCTAAGATCAACCCCATCTCCTTCACTTTGTGGCCAGAAACAAATGCGGAACGGCCATTTCTTGGTTTAGGTGGGACTTGCACGAGATTGATCTCTCGAATCTACAAGCACTCACCTGCGCAGTGCATTTGTTGTAGGTTTAAATTCATTCCTCATCACACCCCAAATTACCAAATTCGCGGG
>JAJJWW010017103.1:0-62587 GCA_023531295.1 Papaver armeniacum | reverse complement strand
GGATTTGTGCATTAGAATAGTATGCAGTGATATGGTGGTGGCATGTGAGATTGACCTAGCGAGATGCTGGTGCCCAGAGACTGACTCGGGAAGTAGGTGCGAGTGATGAAAGAATGAGTTTGTGGTTGCCATTGTAGCCTTGAGGCATGTAGATGATGCATATGAGGACGAGATATGAGCTTGGATGGGGGTTCCCATGGTGGTGGCATTGAGATGCTTGATGATAAGAGAGAGGCGCAAGGATGAATGGATGCGTGAAAGAGAAAGAGGTGATGTCTTTGGGCCCGAGTGAGTTGCGAGGCAGGATATTACAAACATGGTGCGACACGGGGCCATCATCGGCGAACTTGATTATGCGACGACGAGCGGCACGAGCGGTGCACGAGGCACGACCACACATGCGGGACCCGGTTAGCCTGAGTCGAGTTCACGGCTTACATCGACCTCATCTCTGCCATGGTTATGACTTCGACCTAGTTAAGTCATTGAGTTGGCCTCACCTGACTTCCTACACCTTTTGCTCGGTGCGGCCGAGTTGGCACGCCGAATTTGACCGTTGACTCATGCGTCCGGTGGCCGAAGGCGGACTTCTGAGCGTCACTGAGGCGACCTCGAGTGGCCTTCCGGCCCAAGGATTCGAGCGGCTGATACCCAGTTTCCGGCGACCACTTTTGGGACATATTTTACTACATGGGTTTCTCATACGCTATGGGCTTGGTGGATTTTTAATCTAATGGACTTTGAAGACTAGACCTAATTTTGGAAGTTAGGAAAAGCTATAAAGGGAAGGTCTCTACAACTTATGAAAGATCATATCTTATTCTTGGAATTTTGGGAGAGCCGTTTTGTTTACGCAACTAGGGTTTGCTTTTTGTTCTGTCTTCATTATTTTATTGACTTGAATATTGATTGATGATGAACTCCATAGCTATGAGTAGCTAAACATCATTATTGGTTATGGGATAAAAGTTAGATTTCTACAACATGCTTTTGATTTATGAATTAGTTTTGTCTCGATTAATTTATTGTTTGTGATTCACATGATTAATGAGTGTTATAAGATTTGAATACTTGTTAGGTTGAGTCGGAATCAATCCGATTTGCGTTCATCTCTAGAGCTATATTAGGGTTTTCAATACGAAAAAGCTGTTTATCCACTGATTCAAGTAGCATAATTGTGGTTACGTGCTTGTAGTGATACATCCTACTAGTCACAAGTGAATCATAACTTTTGTTAAAGCGTTTAGTGCTTTTACGCATTCGTTTGCATTGATTAGTCTTATTCCATAGAACTTAATGCTTTTAGGAGTTAAACTTAATTGTGCTTTTACACTTTAGGTTGCTCTCTACGGAAGAATTCACATATGCATCTTTTAATGTGGTTGTGATGAATAACGAGGAATTAACGGGTTATACTTGCGATCAAGGTATCCTAGGACTTTTAATAAATACAGAGATTAAAATACGAATTCTAATCATTGATGAAAATACATGTTTGTGAATGATACTATCCAGTGACCAATATCTCTCTCCTTATTGATTATTCCAACTATTTGCTTTGCTCTGTTTTATTTTTACTTTAGTATTTCGCTTAAACAACAAACATCCCCCTTGGTTACCTTAAGAAACTGAAAATTGCATAACTACGATTGCCTCTCTTGTGGATACGAACTCTTTCTTACCTCATGCTTCATTTAAATTTAGTGAGTAAGAAAGTGAAATTATATTTGACGGATTGACACACGATCAAATTTTGGCGCCGTTGCAGGGAGGCATACGGCTTGTTATTAAGTTTTTAGTTTCTTTTTACAATTTACGCTTTTATCTTTGCTTGTTGGTTCTTGTCTTGTTTCTCACTTGTTTGCGAGAATTGTTTGCGAGTACCCTAATCTCGGCTTCTAAGGATTGGAATTATCAAGGTGCGGGATAGCTACTCGGCGAGGCACGATACTCCAACCAAGTCGAGACACGACGGATGAGCACGAGTTGGAAGTAGGAGAAGAGATTTTCCGACAACAAGAAGAAGGAAAGAGGTTCCAATCGTAGACGAACCACACGTGGAAGAAGAAGAAGCAATGGGTGATGCAAATCGTTCACTCAAGGACTTAGCTTCTCATAGGCTTGATATACAACATGGGTGTATTCAAACGAACTCTACTTTTGAGATAAAGCGGGGTTGCTTAGAGAATTACCAAAGTTCCATGGCATGGTGAATGAAGATCCAAACAAACATCTTATGGACTTCCACACCATTGTCACAGCTATGCTTCAGCGGATGTTGAGGCGGATGGTGCAATGTTGAAAGTTTTCAGTTTCTCTTTGATGGATAGTGCTTAAGGATTGGTTGTCTATTTACCTTACGGAAGTGTCACGACATGGAATGGAGTTGAAGAAACTCTTTTGGAGAGATATTTTCCTGCGTCAAAGGCTACTCAAATTCGCAAGGAGATTTGTGGGATGAAGCAAAATGTGGGAGAATCCTTATATGAATGTTGGGAGCGATACAAGAGATTGGTGGCAAGTCTGCCCTCACCACGCAGTTCGGTGGCCTATGATCATCGATATTTCTATGAAGGACTCCAATCAAGTGATAGGAATCTCCTCGTCATTGCGGGTGGTGGTGCACTAGTGAACAAGACGGTGGCACAAGCTAGAGAGTTGATTGAAAACATGGCGGCGAACTCACAACAATTTACGAGTCGTGGTTCGGATGTGCTTTAAGAAGAGTGCAGTGAAGTGAGCGAGGTTGAGGAACTTCGTCAACAAATGGGTAACATGTACACGCAATGATACGACAAGTTGCAGCCAGCGGTTATGCCAAGTTCTCCTCAATGTTATGAAGATGAGCAAGCTAATGCGATCTTTCCAAATCAACAAAGACGGTATGATCCCTACTCTAACACTTCTGATCCAGGGATGGAGAGATCACCCCAATTTTAGCTATGCCAATAAGCAGGAGCGGTTCAACAACTTTACCTTCAACTCTTCCAGTGGATTTGACCTCAATGACAACAATTCCATTGAGACAACAATTTACGACAACCGCAAGCACAATCAATCACTGCAAAATTAAGGTTCGATATTGACTCAAAGCTTCAAACCATGATGCAGGCATTTCTACCATGTTGAAGAGAGTCAACAGGAAACTAAGAGTGCTGTTAAGGAGTTGCAAACACAAATGGGCTCATGGCTATTGAGTTGAATCAATTGAAGGCACAAAATAGTGGGAAACTCCCTTCTCAGCCTATCAACCCAAAAGAGGGTGTCAATGCTATTACGTTGAGAAGTGGTACACAACTTGTGCAACCCGAAATTGCTGATTCGGGCAAGGTGGAAACACCAAAGGAACATTGTTTTGGAGGAGAAGAATCGAGGATTCTCCCCAGCTCGAGAATACCTATTCACCAGCTCTAAAACTCCGGTTTCTACTTATGTTCCTCCTTTACCTTTTCCTCGCAGATTTGCAAGTTCTAAGAAGGCGGAACTAGAAAAGGAGATTTTAAGACGTTCTTAAGAAGATCCATGTGAACATACCACTCATTGATGCTATCAAGCAAGTTCCAAAGTATGCAAAGAGTTTTGAAGGACTTGTGTACCAACAAACAAAGGCTCAAAGGTAATGAAGTGCTTAGTGTGGGGAGAATGCTTCGAGCAATCTTACAACACAAACTCCCACTTAAGTGCAAGGATCACAGTAGCTTTGACATTCCAAGTCACAATTGGTAACACCACATTTAACAAAGCTATGTTGGACTTAGGTGCATTAGTTAATGTCATGCTGCGGCTATGTATAATTCACTTGATCTTGGTCCTCTTAAAAAGGTTGAAATTATGTTGCAATTAGCTGATTGCTCTAATGTCTACCCAATGGGTATTGTTGAGGATGTTCTTGTGCGGGTTAATCAACTTGTATTTCCAGGCGGACTTTTGTGTGTTAGAGATGGATGAAGGTTCACGGACTCGTCTCTTCCATTGCTACTTGGGCGTCCCTTCATGAGCAGCGAAAACCATAATTGATGTGGATAAGGAGAACGTTAACTATGGAGTTTGATGGAGAAACAATACGTTTCAACATTTTCGAGACGATGAGATATCCTAGTGATGTCCACTCTTGTTTATCCATTGATGTTATGGATACATTGGCACAACAAATGTTTGAGTTAAACGGTGATGATGCTTTGGAAACCGATGTTAACTACATCCATGGATAATGGTGTATGAGTGTGGTAATGAAGTCAAGGAAGCTCATTGGTGATCTTAATTCACTACAAGGATGCCAGGAAACTCATAATATCTCTTTTATATTTCTTTACCATTGCAATGATGAAAAGCTTGTACCTTCGATTGTTAAATCTCCAAAGTTAGAATTGAAACCTCTTCCCAAGACCACCTAAAGTACTTGTACTTGGGTGATAATGAAGAAGTTACACCGTGATTGTTTCTAATGAGCTTAATGATTTGACGGGAGCAAAAAAATTTTAAGGGTTGTCTAAAGAAGCACTGAGCGGCCATAGGATGGACGATTGCCGATGTCAAGGTGTTGATGGTGGTTTTTAGACAAGGGTAAAATCGTAAAACCCCATGACCTGAGTATTACCATGACACATTAACTAAAAGCATTTAACTCGGATGTAAATAATTAATAGGGGTATTTTTCAAAATGCAGGTTAGGAGTTTTCAACTACGGAGACCTAATTCCAAAACCAAGTCAGCATCTTGCTAGCACCATGGCAACAATGCCAAACCAAGCCGCATCATCTGCGCCTTGGCGATCACCGAGCAATGCATCTTTTTTTGGCACCAGCATGTGCAACAAAGCCGAGGCGCATAACTGCCCATGGCAGCAATGCCAAACCAAGCGCATCTTGCGCACCATAGCAACAATGCCAAACAAGCCGCATCTTCGCGCGCCATGGCAACAATGCCAGAACCAAGAGCATCATCTGCGGCGCCATAGCAGCGATGCCAAACCATGCGCATCTTGCGCGCCATGCAATGATGCCAAACCAAGCCATCTTTGCGCCGTAGCAACAATGCCAAACCAAGCCACATCTTCGCGCACCATGGCAGCAATGCCGAACCAAGCCGCATCTGCGCGCCATGGCAACAATGCCAAACCAAGTGGCATCTTGCAACGCCTAGCCAGTGATATGATACCAGACCAAGCGCACCTCTAGCACTACCATGGCTAGCAATGCTCAAACCAAGCGCATCTGTGCCGTGGCAACAATGCCAAACCAAGCGGCATCTTTGCGCGCGGTAACAATGCCAAACCAAGCCAGCATCTTTGCGCGCCCAGTAGCACCAATGACCACGAGCTAGCATCATTGCGCCGCCATGTAGCAGCAATGCCAAACCAAGCGCATCTCTGCGCTCATAGAGCAACAATGCCAAACCAAGCTCGCATCTTTGTGCGCCATGACAACATGCCAAACCAAGCCGCATCTTGCGCACTTGCAACTATGCCAAACCAAGCCGCATCTTGCCATTGCCATAGCAACAATGCGCCAATTCAGAACCGCCATGCCTTTGGCCCACGCTGAACATAGCGCCCAGGCTTACGCAAGACTTACTGACTAAGTCAACATGTGGCGCCGTGCCATTGGCACATGCCAACACGTGCGCAAGCCATATTTCTAAGCCGCTATGCCTTTGGCCAAACATAGCGCCCCTAGGTACAAGACTTGCAGACTAAAGTCGACATGGCTCTGCGTGCCATTGGCACATGCCAAACATGTCGCAACCATACTTTCAAGCCGCTATGCCTTTGGCCCACGCCAAACATAGCGCCCTAGGCTCTGCAAGACTTGCAACTAGGTCAACATGGCCGTACGTGCCATTGGCACATGCCAACACGTGTGCATAGACCATATTTCTAAGCCGCTATGCCTTTGGCCCACGCACATATAGCGCCCTAGGTTTGCAAGACTTGCAACTAGGTCAACATGGACGTACGTGCCATTGGCACATGCCAACACGATGTCGCAAGCCATATTTCCAAGTCGCTATGCCTTTGGCCCACGCCAAATATAGCGCCCTAGGCTTGCAAGACTTGCAACTAGGTCAACATGTGCGCCGTGCCATTGGCACATGCCCAACACGTCGTGTAAGCCATATTTCCAAGCAGCTATGCCTTTGGCCCATGCAACATAGCGCCCTAGGCTTGCAAGACTTGCAACTAGGTCGGCTTATGGCCGCACGTGCCATTGGCACATGCCAACACGTGTCGCAAGCCATATTTCTAAGCCGCTATGCCTTTGGCCCACGCCAAACATAGCGCCCTAGGTTCACAGAGACTTGCAGCTAGGTCGACATGGCCGCACGTGCCATTGGCACATGCCAACACGTGCCACAAGCCATATTTCCAAGTCGCTATGCCTTTGGCCCTACGCAAACATAGCGCCCTAGGCTGCAAGACTTGCAACTAGGTCAACATGGCCGCACGTGCCATTGGCACATGCCAACACGTGTCATGCAAGCCATACTTTCAAGCCGCTATGCCTTTGGCCCACGCCAAACATAGCGCCCTAGGCTTGCAAGACATGCGACTAGGTCAACATGGCGTACGCGCCAATGGCACATGCCAACATGCTCGCTCAGCTAGTTTCCACTAGCAATGCCACGGCCTTAACGACCATGCATGCCATTGGCACATGCCCGACATGCTCGCTAGCTAGTTTCCTAGCAAAATCACGGCCCTACGGCCATATGCATGCCATTGGCACATGCCAACATGCTCGCTAGCTAGTTTCCCCTAGCAAAATCCGGCTCTAGCGCCATGTACCATGGCACATGCCAACATGCTCGCTTAGCTAGTTTCCCTAGCAAAATCATGACCACCTAACGGCCATGCATGCCATTGGCACATGCCAACATGCTCGCTAGCTAGTTTCCCCTAGCAAAATCCACGACCCTAACGGCCACGCATGCCATTGGCACATACCAACATGCTCATTGTAGTTTCCATCGAAGAGTCAACCTACCACCAATGGCATTCCGCTACATGCCATTGGCACATGCCAAACACACTTATTTGGTATCCTAACATAAGCCTAGTGCAACCTACCACCAAGGCATTCCGCACATGCCAAACACACACTGGCTAGTAGCCTAACTTTCAAGCCGTGCAACCTACCACCAAGGCATTAGCCACATGCCATCTGGCACATGCAAGCACTACCTTTGGTAGCCTAACTTGCAAAACCGTGCAAACTACCACCAAGGCATTCAACATGCCACCATGCACCACCTAGCAGCGCCACTTGCACTCAAGATGCAGCCAACACTCGAGACATCAACACAAAGCCCAGGGGATGCTTCTTTAGGGTTTTGGTTTGGTGGTCCCGACATACGACGTACACTACGCTCACATTAAGAAAGCGTGAAAAGGAATAAAGCGGTCAAATAAAAGAGGAAATAATGGTGAAAAACGTTTTCGCCCATTAAACCATGCGGTTACCACCTCCTCCCATTATTTCACCCTTTACTCTCTTCCTTCATGAGGCGAGTCACGTTTCAATCTCGACTTGTATAAATAGGTCTTACCTATTTCCACGGACAACAAGTCTCGGTCGGGAGAAAAACTCACTTACACTCTCGGGAAAGGCAACTTTGCAAGCTCTCCCAAAAGCTTCCACCTCTTGCAAGATTCCTAAGCTTTCACTTTACGATACAAGTCGAGAGTCTCTACTCTCTCAACACCTTTCTTTGCTTCCCTCCCCAAATCAACCCTTCTCCTCCACTTCTGTGATGCAAGCAAGTGCGGAACGGCCATTTCTTGGTTTAGGCGGGACTTGTGCAGATTGATCTCTCGAATCTATAAAGTGCTCACGTGCGGCACATTTGTTTAGGGTTTGAACCGGTTTCTCACTCATCTAGAATTTAAATCGGCGAGAAAGCGAGTTTCACCCATAAACACAAGGGTATAAGCCGCCTGCAGTGTTGTATGCACAAAATTCGTTTGGAGGATGATACAAAGCCTACAAGGGACGCACAGCGTCGTTTGAATCCTCCCATGATGGAAGTTGTGAAAAAGGAGATACTCCAAGCTTTTGGAAGTGGGTGTTATCTACCCATATCAGATAGCAAGTGGGTAAGCCGGTACAAGTAGTACCAAAGAAATCGAGGTGTGACAGTGGTGGAGAATGATAAGAATGAACTTGTCCCAACTCGTGTGCAAGCCGGTTGGAGGGTTTGTATTGATTATAGAAAATTGAATGCCACCACTAGAAAAGATCACTTTCCTTTACCTTTTATTGATCAAATGCTTGAGCGTTTAGTTGGACACTCTTATTATTGCTTTCTTGATGGCTATTCGGGTTATAATCAGATTGTGATAGCTGCAGGAGGACCAAGGAAAACCACTTTCACTTGTCCTTTCGGTACTTTTGCTTATAGAAGGATGCCTTTTGGCTTATGCAATGCTCCGACTACCTTTCAAAGGTGTATGGTAAGTATCTTTTCGGAATATGTTGAAAACATAATCGAAGTGTTCATGGATGACTTTAGTGTCTTTGGTGATTCATTTGACCTTTGCTTGAACAATTTGTCTCTAATCCTTGAGCGATGTGTTGAAACAAATCTTGTGCTAAATTGGGAGAAGTGCCATTTCATGGTAACTCATGGCATAGTTTTAGGCCATATAATATCTTCTAAAGGCTTGGAAGTCGATAAATCTAAGATAGACCTTATTCAGTGCTCTAACCCCTCCCACTACGGTGAGGGAGATTCGTTCTTTTGTTGGTCATGCGGGTTTCTATCGTAGATTCATCAAGGACTTTTCCAAGATAGCATCACCACTTTGTAACTTATTGCAAAAGATGTGGTTTTAACTTTGATGAGAAATGTATGGCGGCATTCGATCGTTTGAAAGAACTTTTGATTTCAGACCCTATCATTAAACCACCGGATTGGAGTAAGCCTTTTGAGCTCATGTGTGATGCTAGTGATTATGCGGTTGGTGCGGTGCTTGGGCAGCGAAAACACCTATTGGAATGTCTCCTTTTAGGATTGTGTATGGTAAACCTTGTCACTTACCTGTGGAAATTGAGCATAAGGCGTTTTGGGCTATTCAACAATGCAACATGGAGATGGATGGGGCTGGAAAGCAAAGGAAGTTACAACTCCAAGAGCTAGAGGAGCTTCGCAATGATGCATTTGAAAGTTCACGGATTTATAAGGAAAAAACGAAAGCATTCCATGATAACATGATTTCTAGGAAACAATTTTGCATAGGGCAGAAAAGTGCTTTTGTTTAATTCTCGCTTGCATTTATTTCCGGGTAAACTAAGGTCACGATGGATCGGACCTTTTATTGTTACTAATGTGTTTTCTCATGGTGCGGTGGAAATTCGTAGCATATAGCCTACAGGAAAGAACAAGTTAATGGGCACCGGTTGAAACCATATTATGAGAACTTCACTTCCGAAGTGGTGGAAGGAGTTAACTTTGTGGATGTGCTCCCTGGGAGGAGTCATAGAAAGCAAGGGAGTTAGTCGGGCTGACGACTTTAAATAGCGCTATTTGGGAGGCAGCCAAAGGATGAGTATTTCTTGTCTTGTATTTATTTCTTTTCTTGTTTTTAGTTTTCTTGTTTTGTTTTTACTTTCTTTTTGCTGATTTCTTATTAGGATTTCCCACCTTGACTTACTTTGGACGATTCAATTTACATTGAGGACAATGTAAAGTTTAAGTGTGGGGGAGTGGTTTATGTTGTAAGATTTTGCAATTTTTTTCAACTTTTTTGTGAACTAGTGAATAAGAAAACTCCAACTTGTAGTTCTTTAGAGTCACATAGTATACATGTCGCTAAGATTACATCGAGAATCTCACACTAGTGACTGAACTTAGAATGATAATGAGGAGAACATGATCGGGTTTCTTAATTATATGAGAGTTAAAGTTGGATTTAACCATGCCGTGGCAAATAAGGTGCGAAATTTGAATTCGGTATTAGAACAGTGATCCCCCTATAGTGGAGACTACCCATGTTACATAATGTGAGGCACCGACCTTTAATTCTTTGTACTGTCTAAATTGTGCTTTTTGAGTGTGTGTCACGTCTCGTAAATTCCGGGCAGAATGGTGAAATCAATTTCCCACCATAGAAGCACTATTTTGATCTCTTGAGTGCTATTTTTATCAACCCATGTTGGTGACATCAGTTGCTAACACATTCCACTTGTGATCTTGTTCGTGATTAGCACCATCCACCTTATCTCTACACCAACGAGTCCATAGAAACACCATCATCATCAACAAGAGGAGCATCACAAATTCGAAGGAAAGTTGAATACGTTTGAGGTTTACAAACAATGGTATAAAATGGGCGATTTCTGTTTGAGTAAAAGCAACAAAAGCAGGGAGCATAATTTTTATAAGTTGAAGACTAATATACAAGAGGCGGAAATTATTAAGGATGAGGATTGGAAGTTATGATATCAAGACATATAAGTTGTGAAGATTCAAGCGGTAAAGTACTTATACCATGGCATTGTACTTACATTTTTATTTATTTTATTTTATTTGTATTTTACTTTCTCTTGTCTCAAAAATAAAAAAAAAATAAAAAATAAAAAAATAAAAAATAAAAAATAAGATTCAAGAGGTTTACATCTGAACATTAAGAAAACTGAAGTTTTTTGGCCTACAGTTGATCCTCGTTGCACTACTGAAGGTGTTTTTCCCAGTGATATTGGTAGACCTCGCAACGGCGTTAAACTTCTGGGTGGACCTGTGAGTTTGGATTTGGATTTCATGAGTGACATAGTTTTGAGTAGGGTGAACAAGACCATTCAGCTTATGTCCGCTATCAAGAAACTCAGAGATCCACAGAGTGAGATGTTATTACTTCGTAATTGCGTCGGTGTGTCAGGACTATACTTTGCAATGCGTACCACCAATCCTGCAGCTTTACAAAAAGCCACTGATCTTTATGACGACCATCTTCTTCAATATTTGAGGCTTTTAATCACGGGAGATGGTGCAGGTTTTGGGCCTTTACAACGGAGGTTGGCTACCTTGCCTATCAAGGATGGTGGTCTTGGTATATATGCTATATGTCGACACTCGCGCTATTGTTATCTCGCTTCCCAGAGTCAAACTGCCCGATGCGGAAGGTTATTCTTGGTAACTTATTTCCTCCGGATCACGGTTACCCTTGCAGGACAGCTCTTGAACTTTATTCGGGTATGTGGTTTGCCTTGACTTCACTGTGTCGATAACACTTTGCCCCCTTCTATGCATGCCACTGGCGATCACTTATTTTGATGCGGTTAAGAAGCAAATACCTACCCAATATTCACTAGCTGCAAGAGATTCTATTACGTAGCAATGTAACCGTGTCAAACACGCACAAGATTACCTTCTGGTTTGTTTCCAATCAGCGGGTTGAACCAATGCCTTGGGCCCAGACAGTTCAGAGCTGTAGTTTGTTATCGTCTTGGTATCCCATTGTTTGCTGAGGATGGTTTATGCCCGTGCTGCAATAAACCTATGGACATATTTGGGGATCATGCGCTTCCCTGTGCTAATGATGTTGGGATTAAGTTTAGAACATGATTTGGTTCGTGATGTAATTCTTGACATATGCTACAAAGTTGGTGTCCATGCGCGCAAAGAAGTTGCTATGGGTTTTACGTATCGATGACAGCAAGGATTTCACGACTGCGGATATTCTTGTTCTTAAGCTGGGAGAATGGTCAAGATGTGTGTATGGATGTTACAGGTGTCTCTCCGTTCAGCTGGTGAGGGGTGTTCGTGCCTTTATTCCGGGCCAAGCCATTTCAAGGGCGATTGCGCGTAAACGTACTAAGTATTTGGATGAATGTACCTCACATGGTTTTGGGTTGGGTGTTTTAGCTTTCACTACTCTAGGGGAGCTTGGTGAAGATATGATTTGTTTCTTCAAGCGTTTGAAAAATTGTTTAGTTAGTAATGATCTTTGGTAGTGGTCCGGGTAGATTTATTTACATAGGTTGGGTGTTGTAATTCAGAAAGGGGTTGGTGCCCAGCTTGTAGCTCGGCTACCAACAAAAAGTGTAAAATCTTAATAATCTGAAAAATTATTATTTCATATTAAAAAAAAATAAAAAAAAAAAAAAAAAAAAAAGTTTATTTTTGTATTCTTTTCCAATAAGCCGATGGAAAGAAGGAATATCTATAATGAAGTTTCAGCGACAAGGAATTAGAGGAAATAATCATATTGTCAAGATTCTACAAAGTTCGAGAGTTATCATCAAGAGTTGAAGACCCAGAAGACGAAGATGAAGACACCAATAGAAGACGAAGACGTTTCTATGGATGCTTTGAGAGTGGTGCTGGCTGCCGCCTTTGAACGGATAACAAGGTAAGTAAGCATATTCCCACCTTCGTTAAATGGTTGATTTCCTTTCGAAGAGATCGTCAGAAAAATGGGTTTTCAAAAATATATAAAAGATGTGGGTTTTCAAAACTTTCGGAGGGTTAAGCCTTCCTACCATTCAACGTGTCTCAGGATTCTCTCTTCATTCCAACCTGGACACATGTGTGACCCATAAAGAGCTGTTTATTATTGAGAGCAATATCATAAAACCCTTTCTTGTGAGGCGAGTCGAGACTTTTGATCACTCCGAACCGAATTTTTAGTCGAGAGGGATGGTTACTTCTCTCTCAACTTTTTAAGAATGAGATTGTGTTCATTTATGTGTCTAACTTCTTATGACTAGTGTGCAGAATCTCTATGTCTTCTTAGCGCGTTGGATACTATCATTACGGAGAACTAGTAAGTTGGAAAAATAGGTTTTGTGGGTATATCTCTAGTAAACCCTCACGAGACTATAACTCGTCCACTAGGGACACCTAGGGGTTTAAAGGCTTGTTATTTATGCTAAAAGTGACCGTAGCCTCGACGACACGGAGTTGTTGTATTTTATTGTTTTGTTTGATTTGCTCGAGGACTAGCAAAGTCTAAGTGTGGGGGAATCGATAGGTGTAGAATACACCGTATTTACTATATAGAGTTTATCTTTGTCTTTGCTATTTTTCTTGTGAATTATGTACTTTACGCGTGCTTTTGAGTTCTATAGGTGCAATGGAGTCGCACGGAGGAAAAGAAGAAGAAATTATCCAAATTGAGCTAAAGGGCGAAATTGTCATTTCACAGGCGAGCTATATGTGGAGCAGGTCGAAACGCGGCAAGGGAGGCGGAAGAGAATTAGGCTGTCGGTTACACTGGAACCGACAGGCCAAAGCAATTGGAGTTGGCCTTTATCGAAGCGTGGGTGCTTATAGTTATTTGAGTACCCCTTATCCACTTTGCATGGGTGGCTATATCCAGCCTCATTTCCTACACGACCTAGAAACCGAGAAGAAGAGTTTTCTCTCTGCGATTTTATTTTCACGAATTAAAGACGAGAGGGAGAGATTCAGTAAGAACAGAGAAATTGCGGCTGCTGTAAAATTGAAATTAATGAAGCTCAGGGAGAGTGAAATCGATAGAAAGAAGGTTAAGCTCAAGCTTCAGCTGGTGGAAACAGAAGATGAAGAAGAATTGATAGAGTTGCTTGAAATGTGATGGGTGTTTGAATCGAGGAGTGAAGAAGAGTCGCCACGAGATCGATTACGGGTTCTTGAAGATGAGATCGATGATCTTTGGTAATCAATTAGAATTCAAATGGAATGAGTGTTGTTGCGGTAGATCGAAACACGAGAGAGAAATCGATCTTTGCAATCGATTCAAAGAAAGAAGCCAATTGGGTTTGAGAAAGAATTGCTCGATGTGATGAGCGAACTTGAGGTGCAGTGATAAACAAAGATGGGTTTGAAGGAAAATGAATGGGGATCGATTTGAGATTCAATTTTAACAGCAACAACATATTAAGATTGGGTTGTGGTTGAATGTGTTTAGCTGTTGTTGTGGTGACAATGAAGCTCAAATGTATGAAATGGGATGATGGAATTACAGCTGGGATTGAAAAAGTGAACAGGCCCAGTAATGGATGTTTCTGATGCTAGTGGGAGCTGATAGCAGGCCTGTCTTTGTCTTTGGTAACTGGGTTTTGAGATGAAGCAATGGCCATGGAACTGGAATTGGGTATATCTTTGTTATGATGGCAATTTTTCTTGCAGAAAACGAGAGATGGCTAGTGTGTTGTTGTGTTTGAGCTACAGTTGTTAGGAAGTGGTGGACAAGCAGAACAGGGAAGGAGTGAAACTAAAGATTATGTGAAGCTCAGGGAAGACACTTGGATGGACTGGTGCAATGAAGAAGAGCTAGTCATGATGAAATGTGTTGAATGGGTCTGTGGCTGGTTTTGTTGTGGTGAATTGCAGGTGATAGTGTTATGGAATGGTAGGCTTTGGCAATGGCTGGAGGTTGTTCACATGAGTCAGGTGGAATGTGGCTCGGATGCTGATACAGGGTGTTGATAGAGCTGGCACTGTGGATGATGCAGTGAAGGTGAGTGCAATGGAACCTGAGGAGCTGAAGATGCCTAAGCTGTAACATAACATTGCAGGGAAGCTGAGGAACTAGAGGCTGGAAGTGTATGGATTGTGTTGGTGATTGAGCAGAGAAGCTTATGGAACTGTGACTGATGAAGTGCAGATGGTGGATATGAGGTTACAGTGCAAGGCTATGAAGAGAATGAGATGAATTACAGGGAAAAGCAGAATGAGAATTGAAGTTTACGTGAAACGAGTTGAAGCTCAGTTGGAGTTGTAGATTGCGAGTCTTTGGAGCTCAAAGCTGGTAGTCTTTGGTGTGTGCTCTGAGATGGAATGTACTTGGGTTTGGCACTGTTACTAATGGTGTTGTTATTTTGAGCCAATATGGCAATGGGTTCAAATGGAGCAGCATGTAATGAAGGAGGTGCAGAATGAGGCTAGGGTCTATGTTGGTTGAGTTGGTTGAGGTGAGGCTTAATGGCATCGAGAGCTTGGCGGGGTGACTTGAGGATGTGGTGATCAAAAGGCAACTCATGTGTTGGGTCTGTTTCAGGCAAGCAACCAAGATTGTTACAGGGTCTGATCTGGAATTATTAATGGCAGAGTTGGTGGAATCAGTTGGCGAGAAAGGAAAGAGCTGGTGCTAATGAATGATGTCTGGTGAAAATGGTGGTAGTGGTATTTGTGCTTTCACATGGAAGAAGATGTTTTCTTTTGTATGACCTGGCGACGGTCATGAGCTTGATAATGTGGCTAAGATTCTGGCAGTAAGATGCAGGCAGAGTGGAGGTTTGGAGCAGCCATCATGGCTGAAGCACAATCGTTGTGCATCACAAGCGTCTGGCCTGTGCAAGGCTGCAATGGTTCAGGCCAAGACTAGTCAGCCAACTAACTCACCTGACTCACCCGAGCTGACTCGTTCCAACTCAGTAACCGAATTGACCCGTTGGCCCGACCGATCCGATTCACTGAACTGGTGACCGGGCGGACTTTGCCGGTCACCGGAGCTGTTTTCCGGCGACTTTCCGGCCGATTTCCGGCCACAATCCCAGACTTCCGGCGACCGTTTTTGGGGCGTATTTTCTACACGGGTTTCTCCTTATTGTGGGCTTGGTGGACTCTCACCTAATGGACTTTGAAGACTAGACCTAATTTTAGAAGTTGGAGAAAAGCTATAAAGGGAGGTCTTCTATAACATATGATATATCTTTTTCTTGGGAATTCTTTTGGGAGCCACTTTTGTTTACACTTCTAGGGTTTGGTTTTGTTCTTCTTCTTCCTTGTTTATTATTGAATATTGATGATGATGAACTCCATAGCTATGAGTAGCTAAACATCTTATTGGTTATGGATAAAAGTTGATTTCTCAACATGCTTTTGATTCAATGAATTAGTTTTGTCTCGATAATTATTGTTTGTGATTCACAATTAATAGTGTTATAAGATTTGAAAACTTGTTAGGTTGAGTCCGGAATCAATCCGATTTGTGTTCATCTCTAGAGCTATATTAGGGTTTTCAATACGAAAAGTTGTTTATCCCCGATTCTAAGTAGCATAATTGTGGTTAGTGCTTGTAGTGATACATCCTATTAGTCACAAGTGAATCATAACTTTTGTTAAAACGTCTAGTGCTTTTACATTCGTTTGCATTGATGAGTCTTATTCCATAAAACTTAATGCTCTTAGGGAGTTAAACTTAATTGTGCTTTTACACTTTAGGTTGCTTTAAACAAGAATTCACATATGCATCTTTTAATGTGGTTGTGATGAAAACAGAATTAACGGTTATACTTGCGATCAAGATATCCTAGGACTTTTAATAAATACGAGATTAAAATACCAATTCTAATCATTGATGAAAATACATGTTTGTGAATGATACTATCTCTTGACCAATATCTTCTCCTTATTGATTTCTCAAATTATTTACTTTGCTTTCAACTACTTTTATTTCTTAAACAACAAACATACCTTGGGTTACTTTAGAAACCAAATTTACATAACAACAAACGCCTCTCTGTGGATCTGAACTCTTCCTTACCTTGTGCTTCATTTAAATTTAGTGCGTAAGAAAGTGAAATTATTTTTGACGGATTGACACACGATCAACATGCCATTGGCACATGCCAAACACACACGCTGGTAGCCTAACTTGCAAACCAGTGCAACCTACCACAAGGCATTCCGCACATGCCATTGGCACATGCCAAGCACACACGCTGGTAGCCTAACACAAACCGTGCAACCTACCACCAAGGCATTCCACACATGCCATTGGCACATGCCAAGCACACACGCTGGTAGCCTAACTTGCAAACCGTGCAACCTACCACCAAGACATTCCGCACATGCCATTGGCACATGCCACACGCATACCTAGCAGCGCCACTTGCACTCAAGATGCAACCAACGCCTCTAGACATCAACACAAACTGGGGATGCTTCTTTAGGGTTTTGGTTTGGCGGTCACAAAGGCATGCGGCGTACACTACGCTCACATTAAGAAAGCGTGAAAAGGAATAAAGCGGTCAAATAAAAGAGGAAATAATGGTGAAAAACGTTTTCACCCATTAAACCATCGCGGTTACCGCCACCTCCCATTATTTCACCTTTACTCTCTTCCTTCATGAGGCCAGGGTGCGTTTCAATCTCGACTTGTATAAATAGGTCTTACCTATTTCCACCGGAGACGAGGTCTCGGTCGGAGAAAAATACTACACTCTCAGAAAGACAACTTTGCAAGCTCTCCCAAAAAGCTTTCATCTCTTGCAAGCTTCCTAAGCTTTCACTTTCTGATACAAGTCGAGATACTACTCTCCTCAACACCTTTCTTTGATTCCCTCCCAAATCAACCCTTCTCCTCCACTTTGTGACCGAAGCAAGTCTGGAATGGCCATTTCTTGGTTTAGGCCGGACTTGTACAGATTGATCTCTCGAATCTATAAAGTGCTCACGTGCAGCACATTTGTTTAGGGTTTGAACCAGTTTCTCACTCACCTACTGAAATTACAAAATCAGCGAAACGATTTTTACCCATAAACAATTGGTTTTCAATGAGGAGTTCGGTTAAAACTATTTTTGCGAACCGAGTTCGGTTACGAAAAATTAAATTCGTGATAACCGAATTGTTCTTCGTGTTCTTGGTTTCAAAATGTTCGGTTACAAAACTAGTTTTTAAAACTATTCCTAACTGAACATTCCACTTTAACTTCCATTTAAACCATATTTTGATGATTTCTACTCAATTTTTCCAATCAAAAAACGAATTAAAAAGATTGATGGGTTTTTTCAATTGGACGAGGAACGTCAAGAAAGAAAAGAAGAAGAGAATATTTTTTTTTTCAAAACTAAAAATTTCAATTCCCCTCTGTTTTTGTTTTTTTGATTTTGATTTTGTTTAATAAATTCATTTAAATTAGATGTATATGATTAGGTTTATATATAGTTATTAAGTTAGTTGTAATTTAAATTAAAATAAAGGATAAATATGTATTTATTAACTTTAGGATACCCCTTATAAGTATAGGAGGTTGGCCTAATAAGATCATGGTCCCAAAAAAACCATGGTCCCTAAAAATGTTCATCGCTAAAGCCTAAAGGTGTAGTGTGCGGTGATACTTATTAGACCTATTAGCTAGTCCTCCTCCTCACGGAAGTGACACATATATCAATTCTTTGAAATACATAGGTTTCTATATTATGGTCGTTGTTTTTGGGACAGAGAGGCTGTTTGTTTTTCAACTGGGGTCGTTGAACTTTAAAAAAGGGTCGTCCATAGAGGATCATCATAGGTTTCTATATTATGTTAACGACTCTAACTAGGGTAAAAAATATGAAAACCAGAAATATGGTTGTTATCTTGATCATCATATACCCTAACGATTCTTTATGGTCTCTACATGCATATGAAAAATTGTTAGGGTTTGAGCATCGAATTGAATGACCCTTTTACTGTATGTGAAAATTTTCGGGTGAAGATTTTTTTTTCTTGGAGTCGTTAATGGAGGAGAAGAGAAGAGTCGAGAGAGGGTGAGAGGGAGGGAGTGATCTTTTTGTTTAGAACTAGAATTGAATTGGGGCTTAAGATTAAGGGTTAATAGGTTTTTAAGATATATTTTTTAGTGAAGGGTAAAATAATATTTTCACAATCGGTTTAATACGTCCCTGAAAAATTTGGGGTGCAAATAAAATGTCAAGGCCCCCAATTAATATTCATGGTCCCCAATCAAACTAGGCAAAAAAAAAAAAAAAAAGAAAAACCATGGTCGCTAAAAAATGTTCATCGCTAAAGCCTAAAGTTGTAGTGTGCGGGTGATACTTACTAGACCTATTAGCTAGTCCTCCTCCTCCTCCGGGAAGGGACACATATATCGATTCCTGCAAAAATCCCGATTGGGATCAACATCAACATTTGGATTTGCAAGTGGCATATGTGGTCTCTTGTTAGAGCAAGTCTTATGGCGGAATCCAACCTATTCCAAGTATGGAAAATCCATGGAATGTCAAGTCTAATGGCTTCCAAGTTTGTGTTTTCCACACAAAATCATAGCAAGGTTCCACGGTTTGGTGGAATGGCGCGTGGAATCCATCAAAAACGCCAATAACAATAGCGTTGAACGCCAATAAGAATGGCGCGGTAGAGGAC
This sequence comes from Papaver armeniacum, assembly GCA_023531295.1. Taxonomy (NCBI): domain Eukaryota; kingdom Viridiplantae; phylum Streptophyta; class Magnoliopsida; order Ranunculales; family Papaveraceae; genus Papaver; species Papaver armeniacum. The sequence continues at coordinate 43,518 of JAJJWW010017103.1, read as the reverse complement.
AAGAAACGCTAATAAGAATAGCGTAAAACGCTATTAAGATTGGAGCTTAGCTCCATTAAGATTGACATTTTTTTATCCGTAGATTTAAACTGAGTTGTTGAGAATCTAACGACTGAGAAAAAAACGTTATTCTTAATGGAGCTTAGCTCCATTAAGAATAGCGTTTTTTTTTATCCGTAGATTTAAACTGAGTTGTTGAGAATCTAACGGCTAAGATAAAAAACGTTAATAAGATTGACGTTTAGCTCCATTAAGAATAGCGTTTTTTTTTAGCGCTATTAAGAATGGAGCTTAGCTCCATTAAGATTAGCATTTCTACTATTCCCACCCATTACACTTGCGCTTCCATCCACAGTTCCAAGTCTTTGAGGTGGTGTGGAAGATGGAAGATGGATGGATTCCACCATAAGACTTGCTCTTATTACACGCCCGTAAAAATCGAAGGTTTATTCGGTGAACTAATCATTTCCGTCCTCCTCCTCCCTCTCTGTAGCAGTATCTAATGCAGCATCTACATTGCTAGACCCATCGAAAAAACAGAGACCAAGTTGTTACTGCATTGTGATAGGGACGGATAGGAATGGGTCCACCCTTCTTTCTCACACGGTGCAATTCTGCATTTCTTTGATAAACTAGTCTCACCTCTATCTCTCTGAGTCTATACACTGTAAACTCACTTTTAGTCTCTTCGTTTGTCTAATATTTTTAGATCTGGTAGTCAAGAACACAAAACAAATGGATTGTAAACGGAATCATCGTTTTGTATAATCAATCGTTTGTGTATGGGAATCGTGTGTGGAACAACAATCATCATCATATTTTTAATAGCATTATGGTATCTCCTCTCAAAACACAATCAAAGCTTCTTGGGGGTTTTGGATCCGAAAAAGACGGATTAAGACGTATCCCTTTTTTTGCTTGATCTATCAAAAGGTAATACGGATTATTTCTATTTTGCAAGTATTTTACTCTTTAAAGGTTCGAAATTAGGATTTTATTATGGAAAATTTGCTGGTTGGTCCAAAGCCCATTAAGTTAGTTATACTAGGGTCCAACCGGATTTTAGACTTATCACTAGGTCCATAATTATTTGAAACAAGCAAAATGACCACATTACCCCAGCACCACTCACGTGTGAACTCCACCTCCTTATTACGGTTTCTCCAAATTTAATTAAAACATATAAATGACCACAATTTTGAGTACATATCTGCTACACTGTTTACAAATTCAGTACATATCTGCCTCAATGTTTAAAAATTCGAGTACATATCTGCCACCTGGCTTTACAAATCACAAGTACATATACGCCTGGCTACTTACAAATCTGAGTACATATACGCCTGCCTTACAAATACGAGTATATATACGTGATAACATACATATAGAGTATGTATCCATTGGACATATTGAACCTATAAATGTGACCAAAATATAACAATATTAAAACACAACAACAAAACTAGCATCTATTTAAAGATTATTTCGCATCGTCTTTGATGTTTAATACACATGCAAAAACGAAACCAAACATATAGAAGCATAGTAAACACGGAAAATCAGTACGTCATATACGTACTAATGGTTAATACACAAAACCGAACTGAATCCAAACCAAAAGCCAAAAAAATGAAACTAAAATACCATACCTACAAAACGAAACAAACGTAAAACATGATTTTATAACTAGATCTGGACTATTTTCATCAAAAACCACCAGTACATCATATAAATCTTGATGATTAATACACAAAAGCAAACTAAAAAACTAACCAAAGACCAACAAAATGGAATTAAAACATCGAGTTTACTAATGAAATGAACATAAAACGTGACTATCTATCTGGATCGAACCCAAAATTACAAAACGGTGCAACACAAATTACACTCATGGATCGAACCCAAAAATAATGAAAAAAGACAAAAACTAAATCAAAGCGAGATATTTCAAAGTATTACATATACATACTCATGGATCGAAACCAAAAACAATGACAAAACTCTGAATATAATGAATTAAATCGAGATAGTTCAAGATTACACATATGTACTCATGGATCAAACCCAAAACAATGACAAAACTCTGAATAAAACATAATCGAAGTATTTTATATCGGTACATCGTATATGTACTTTGTCAATTCATCTGAGTAGCAAATCAGCTTGAACCTAAAAACTAAAAACGTCATGAAAATCGATTTGATCTTCATAATAAAATTGAAAAACAAATCAAAAGAAAAAAAATGAACAAAATAATCAAAGAAGATGATTAGGAAACATACCTGGAAACACAAACAAATCTTCTCGTCGTAAATCATAACGATGCATCTTCTTCTTCTTCTTCCTCTTCTTCTTAATAAACTGGGTTTCTGTCAGTACAGGATATACGTACTGCTGCATCATATGCAAAAACCAACTGAAACACATCTAAAACTAACAAAATAGAAGTGGTATAAGTAAATCTAATAACGAAATGAACAAAACATATGATTATTCATCTAGATCTAGTAAATAATCAACAAATCAAACATGGAGATAAAAAGCGAAATCAAACACAAATTAGATCGTGAAACCCTAAAATAAACATTGTAAGAGAAAAATCTTCATATGATTCGATAAAAAGGAGAAAGATTGAAGAATTTTTTTGGATTTGTTCATCCATTAGCAACATAATTGTGAGAAGAAAAAGAAGAAAAAACGAATAATGAAAAGCCAATATTCTTCTCATGTTTATAGACCTATTAAATAGTAAAGGTTATTTGTGGTACATTTAAATTTCGCACACCTAATCCCGCACGTGTACAGGACCTGGGATTAAAAAATTGGGTCCTTTTTTATGTTTTCTTTTTATTATGGACCTCTAGTTCTTTGGCTTTAGTGGGTGGACTGCCACTAACTAGTATCACTAAACTAGTACCTATAGGTAATTCCTAGTTTTATTATTTTACCATCTATGGTTTTTGTGATTTTCCCCCAAAAATTGCTCTTCAATCTCTAAATTTAATTTGGGGAAGCATTTTCTAAGATTTTTATGGATTCCTCTTTCTAGCTTAAGGTTCTTTGTGTTTATTCTGCTTGTTTCCATATGAACCATTCATGTCAGCAGATCTGGTTTTCAGTATGTACCTCCTAATATGAATGTTTGTATTATTAGGCGGAAAGGAGGCATCTTCTTAATGTTGAGTTACAGAAGAATAGAATTCAAGTTCCTGCCGCGGAGTTAAACGTACAACAATTTCCCCTCAATTGTATGTTTATTCAACTTAACCATAAATTTCCTTATACACGGTTTAGTTCGTTTGTAGAGACTTATTCTGGTGTGGTTATATAGGTAAATTGGATCGTTGGAGCGGTCTTGTGTTCGGGGGCCTTATCCGGAGGGTAAGCAGGACAAGCCCCACTTCGGGGCAACAAGGAGTAGGGGGCAACCAAATATGTCTTATAGTAGGGGGTTCTCATCCAATAAATAACTGCAGAGGACTTATATATAAATTATTTAAAATACAAGGATAAAAGGTTAATTGTGTTAATTATGATTAAAATACATGTTATTTTTTGTTTGAATAACTCCCGTTCCCTTTGAGCAAGTTAAAATTGGCTAAACTAAAAGTATGTCTGAATTTTGTATTCGTCGATTTTTATTCTCTGTTACTGTTACTGTTTAATTATTAATTTTTTTTTTATGAAATATGAATTTTTGATTGATGTTAGTTGTATATAATTAATAATTGGTTGACTTTAGCGAATTTAAGTTTTGATTTATCCATAATTGAATAGATTTTTTTTTTCTTTAAACTGAAACGTCAAATTGATTATTGAGAGATGAATACAAAGTTTTTGTCTTCATTTAACTTCCCAATAATGTTACTAGGAGGATTTAACAACCAAACGCCGCAAAGCTTATCGACTCTAACATATTTAGACAGGATATCTGCAACTTTATTTTTCTCTTTTGGCACATAAGTGCATTGCCAAAACTTAAACATAAAAAATAGAGACTTTGTTTAGAAAATTATGCATACAATTCTATTTCTTGTCCAAAAACAATATAATTGACCCCATTTTTTGTCACTACATATGATGTTTCGGGGGCAAAAGAAAATTTATTCGCTTCGGGGCAAAAATTCCTCAGGGACGGCCCTGGCTGTGTTTTGAGTACAGGTACGCTAGTTTGCATTTGGATTGATTTTAGCAACAATCTAAAACTTTCATGCCAATTCAAATCAATAGCCAGATTTAAGTTGTTTGAACCGCAATTAGCTTTTTTCATTGCGACTGATAACAATAACTTCTCTAGAATTGGGTTCAAATTCGTGAGTATATACAGTTTGTCTAAAACTGGGTGCCTTTCTTACGACGAAATTAGTGTTTTCGATATTTTGAGCACTTCCTTGAATGCACAACCTTAGCCTAGCTAACTCATACAGAAAGAGATGAGTTCACTTGGGCCTGGCCTAGCATACATTTTTTTTTTCTAATTGTATACAAATTATAATCTTGTTTATCCCAACATCAGAAGTTTACAATAGCTTATGCAACCAATATTTCACTTTTGATTTCACAGCTTTAAAAATATGAAGTCAGAAATCCAACATATGACTGCCGAACTGCAGCACCAACTGATGTGGTGGAGGAGGAAGGGGAAGTGTTAGACATTAGGTGGAGGAAATAGGTGTTGGTCAAAGGGATAAGTGGTAAAGATTCAAATATCTTTTTATTTTGTGGATCACTCTTAGCAACTGATGAAGTGCATGATATTGCATAAGAACTTCGCATTATTCATGTTCTTTCAAACTGGTCCAGCATTGATTCCCTTTTGTATGCAAATTAGCGCTCTGTTTTCTTGATTCCTGTTCTGTACTACTATTTTGAGTTGTTTCTGTACTACTATTCTAATGGGCCCTAAACCTAAAAACGGATCAGTTAATTAGGCTATAACATTGTAGCTTTATCATGCCCCTCATGCAGTCTTATATGAAAATTTAGTGTGCGTGCTCTGCTTTTACTATGCGTTCTGTAATCCTAACAGGGCACTTTATAACAATTTTCGTATTGACAAATCTATGTGCATTGCTTTCCTGGTCTGTAGCTGTCCAAACATTTTAGAGTGGGTTCCCCATTTTATTGAAGAAAGAATGCTTCTTGATGAATTTTATCTTTAAGTTTGTAGCTTTATCTCTATTGATTTCATGATTTATGAATTCATAAATCTTTTGGTTGGGGTTTATTTGATAAGATTTTAAGGCTTCTTTGTTACTGTTGTGTTAAGCTTGCTGTTTCTGTTGGAAGTAGTAAATTTATTACAGTACAACTTTCTTCAAGATGTGATTTGTTTTGGATATAATTTTAGGAGTTTCCAATTCATGATTTTGGGTTTTGCTATTTTTGTGAATTTACTTTGGTTTGCTAAATGTTGCTTATGGATGCAATTTGTTATGCTGGTGCTTGACATTTACATTTTCTCTCAGGAGGCAGGAGAACTCAGAAGATCTACATTACAAGAAAAGGAAAAAGTTAATACTTAGTCGATACAGTCTTTTCAGTTGATGAAGTTTCAGCAGCCATCGACTCTCATATGGTGTGTATCTATATGTTGCACTGAATGTTGTATGAGGTTTACCTGCACACAAACACCTACGTTCAGACACACTTTTATACTTGCATGATATACATGGAGGGTGATTCACCTTACTGGTAAGTCATCCAGTGTAATGAAAAGAAAACCTACTATCTGGTTGCTTGACAAGAATAGCCGCCAAATATCTTAACTTTATAGAAGGGCTTTGCAGCATCTACAATTTTAGGTAAACCATTTGAATTTAGCTTATTTCACAATGGAAGGAGCCATCAACTTGTGTCTCAGAAATGTTTTGATGTGTAAACCCTTGTGTATAGTAACCTAAGAAATTAAAACTGCATAATCAATTAGCAACTGTGCAGGTATGAATTGGGGAAGAAGGTATTCCCAGCCTGATGCCTCGGTTCAGGTGAATCAGAGTTTGAGGGCAGAAGAAATTCGTTTGGAAGGTATAGCTCAAGCAATTCCTCAATCTTTACTGTTATAGGGATCAGAGTGTGAGGGCTTTTCTGTTGGTTCAAAATGGGAAGCATCCAGTATCCTTGTTATATGGTGAAGTTCACTTTCCATTGACTTCAATCTCCTCCCTAAATTTTTTGCTGTCATTTTCAGCAACTTGGTAATGTAAAATACTTATCAATGTACATATAATGGTTGTACCTGCATCGACTTCTACTAGTAGAAGTGGATTCATATCTAAGGGTCTAATCTGAAATTAATTCATAGGGACATGTAAAATATAGGGTCGAAGACGCACCATGTTGCCACTAATGTGCAAGTGGTGTGCATTGTTACCGACGCATCATAGAAAATATAAGGCCAATCATAGATAGTCTTACACATGTGACACCATCCGTGACTCATTTGCATTTGTGCACCATAGGTCCATAACTGAAAAAGAAATTCATATCATTCATACATTAACTGCTTATTATCTTGCTTGATCCAAAGAAATGAAGCGCAAAATCATTTTCATTTCTTAGTTCACTATATATCATCTTCCATTTTATCACCATCATCGCTGTCTGTGTTGTTGTTTTTGTTGTCAACATCAGCGTCATATGATTTCAGTGACACTAAACTCTCAATATAGACTCTCGTTTTTGAAGAGCATGCCTCTGAATTCCCATGGACAACAAGAGGTCTAGAAGTTTCATGGTTCTGGGTCATACTGATGGACATTGAAACCAACATCGGTATCAAATCCAAATAGAAACTCACCATTCTTTATAGATTGCAAGGGCACGAAATCTTTAACCACCCCAAAATGTTTTCCACATCAACGGTAAAAAGCTGATTCCAAGACTTTTTCACTTCACATTCAACTGCCACACCTCAACACTTCTGTTTGGATCAAACGCTCATATGCAAATAGACCCTGCCAACACACATAGACTTGTTCTGAACTCTTCATTGAATAAATCAGGCCATAGCATCTCTTTGAATGTCTCTTGCTCGAAATTAAAAGAAAGAATAACTCTTACGCTTTCTTTAGATCCCACGTATTTGTTATCTGCTTCCCAATAAATAACTCCATTAACGGGCACCTGAGCTACTCCAGGTGGACGACAAACGGTGTAAGGAATGCTCTCCATTGAAATCCATGTATCTGATCCTAAGATGTAGAGGCGAACTGCAGATTCTCGTGAAGTTCAGACCCGGATTTATAGCTATGCTTGATACGTAATACCACTTTTAACTCTCCAATCTTGAAATCATAACCAAACCCACCTTCTATATATAAATTGGATATCAAAACAGTCTTCGTAAAAATGTAGAGTTGTAAGTGCTGGATCTACCGGTGCTTCCGGTAAATGTTTATATTCATTTGTTGATGGGTTCCAAGGTAAAGGTCTGTAAGTCACAAGTGATGAGAAGCGGAAGCTTATAATGAAAATAAATTGAAATTGATAACGAAAAGGATAAATAATCAACCAATTTAGTTTCTTCTACCCTTTGAATAAAGGAAGAACCTAATAATGGAGATTCTTCTCAAATAACTTATAATTTCTACCCAATTAAATTGGAAACTATAAGACTATGAGAGGCATCTAGTTGATACTCTAGAATTAGATGATCTAATTCCCCCTATAGATAGCAATTAGGTTTGAAAGAAGAGACAACTCTCATCCTCACACAAATGTTCTAAAACTCAAAAACTTTCTCCTTTAGCCTTATGTCTTCTAATTTATACTAGCACCAAGGGCATACTTGGTATATTCAAAGTAATTCTAGGATGGACTATAAATGGTGCTTCAATATCGATATGGGACATCCACAATACATCAACAAGGACTTAGGCAAACCAAACCATTACAATGCCCAAGAAACTCAAGCGCAACAAATGGGAGATTTGTAATATTAAAACAACCAGTACATGTAGATGATGATGGATTATAATCTATGGTTTTAACTTCATCCGGAAGAGTTTCCAGATTAGAAGAATGATGAAGCATAAGACTTAATCCGTTTATTTCAGTAGCGTGATCTAGGTGCTTTTGAACAAACTCATGATTATTCAAAAACTTGTACCAAGACTTGTTTACACACCTGAATCTCCCAACTGATTTCACGGGCAACCTAACACAGATATCCAACATTATTTCCTTTGGGAGGTTCACCATCACTACAACAGAAAAATCAAAACAAAAAACATTAAGCAGGGAAAAAACAGGGACAATGATATAAATGTGCTAAGTTAGAGGTGGGAAGATCAAATTTGTACCAGGATAAGTTTAGGTTCGATAAATCTGAATAAGCTTTACAAAGCTAAAGATTTTGATCTGTTCAGACTTTTTGTACGTGATTCATGGTTGATCTTCCCCACTAATTCATTTTGTATTTACTAAAACATTATCTAAATATAAATAATTACTCTATTTGAGACACGATCCTACCATAAAGGAAAGAAACGTGCACACATGCAGTACCTCTGGCCATCTCTCAAATATTTGAAGATTTTGTAAGACGCCTTCCATAATTTTTTCAGATCAGTGATAACATTCGATGAATCGAATGTCTACATTTCTCTGAGACGATTTAATCAATAGAATTGATATAAAAGCAAGATTAATTTTACAATGAGATGCGAGAGAGTATATATACTCTCAATTGACAGAATTACGACTAATTCAACTCACTCACATACGTGCGTACAACACATACATTGCACACATACAACTCTCATGCTCTCACACTCTATGTTATTACCCTCCCTCAATCTCAAGTGGGTGTGAATCCAACTTGAGATTGTACACAACAACTCATGCTCTCACAAACCAGCATACACTCTCTAGTCAGATCGAAGTATGAGTATCAATTGGTGTTGCGAGTTATTAAGATATAGCAGGTGTAGATATGGCAGGTGAACACTTCAAGAGATGTTGCAGTGACTGAGTTGGAGATGATGCGAAGTCGAAGCCTTGTCCTTGAAAGTGAACAAATGTAATATGAGCACCAAATATCAATTTGAAGTAGATGTGCCGCATGGAAGGAAGCAACCACCGGTATTAACTCAATTGTTCCACAAATACTTGAATCAAAATTAGAAGATCCATTCACCAACTCGAGAGAGGAGATTGGACAACAACAAATAATAGTATTCTAGAACCTCAAAGTAACAGGAAGTAATAACTACTAACAAAGCACAACCAATGAGCCAACCTTTTACACTTGACTATAGTAGTATTGCCCGATGGAATAAAATCAATCATTGGAAGTAACTTCAGTTCGTGTAACTTGGAGAAACAGATGATCTTTGTAAGATATAGAAAGTAAAGCACCAAAAAAGACTATTATGCTTCAGTTGTAGTGAGAAGTTGAATATCATCTTGAAATAATTCCCCTTGTTCAGTTATTGCATTTGAGAACCTCGAAGCACTTACTAAAGAAGTAAAAGCACCATTGAAAATTAACTTCAACTGTATTATTCAAGAACCATGTAAAATAGAAGAATAACAGGTTGCATAATGAACACATATGCAAACTGAACACCAGATTGTATACTATGTGTATACAAGCACAACAAAGAGAACTCCTATCTGTATACAGTGCACCATCACCAAATTCAATCCCAGAGCACCATCCTCGGTTTCATCATTATGCACACAAACCAGCTCACTCATATACCACTACTATGAGGACTGTGCTAAAGTAACATTGAGAGGAGGGGCTAACAGAAGCAAGATTAAGCACACAATGGTGCAAACAAACAATCAACACACACACATACCCCAATATTCTCCCCGAATTTAAGAAGAATTGTTCTTCACTATCCAATGGAACAAAATTAAGCTTCTCCTAGCTAACCTTTGTAGCAGAAATAGGCATGCTCGAGATCGAATAGATTCAGAGAATCAATACTAGTAGGATTTGATAAAATAACTAGGTCAAATTCAAACCTAATTATGATGAAAACAATTTGAAGACAAAATTGAATGTTGTTGAGATAGTGATGTAGAGATTGGACACATAAAATCAAATTTGAAGTAAACAAAAGATAAGATTCGAGATTACCAACATTGATTCGATTTAAACAGTTGAGGTAGAAGAATTAAGCTTCAATCAGAAACGAAATTGCAAACCTAAAATCCCAAGATCTCAAGTGATTTAAACTAAATTCCAAATTTGAGAATTATGCTTGATTCTGTTTGAAGACGTTGCAAAGAAGTATCAGGATCAAATCAAACTCCACACCAAGTAATCACCAGTAGCAACTCTCCATACGAACTCCTTGAATCTTCACCCGAATTGAAGATGATGAAGAACAAAGATAGCGAGAAGAGATTAGTAAAGAATTTAAGATTTAATCGGCGGAAGATAGGATCGATACCCCCGAGAAATTGATTTCTCGGATCGATACCATGATAACAGTCGATGAATCGAATGTCTACATTTCTCTGAGACGATTTAATCAATAGAATTGATATAAAAGCAAGATTAATTTTACAATGAGATGCATAGACTCTCAATTGACAGAACACGACTAATTCAACTCACTCACACACGTGCATACAACACATACATTGCACACACACAACTCTCATGCTCTCACACTCTATGTTATTACATCTGTCCTTCATTATTCCCCATGAAGCATATTATCTTTAGAAGGAGAGTGCCATCAATCTGATCGGAATGGCGAGAAATTTTGTTAGCGAATTTTATATCCACGGCCTTTTCTTAGTTATAATCATCATTTTACAGTTTCTTGCACCCTAACAGCCCGTAATACACCGAGTCTTGGTGTAATATTGCACCTAAAATAAGTACCTTACGCATGGTCCCGATCCGATAAGAGTTGAAGGGGGTTTAGTGAGATGGGCTTAATTTAGGCTAGGGACGGATATATTGGAATTAAAAACTAAAATTGTTAGGGTTTTACAAACTTTGTCTTAAAGTTGAAACCATTACTCTCTCTTTTCTTTTCCTCCTCGTTCTCATACAACACCAAGTTGACGAAGAAGAGAGGCCATTGCAACAATGTCAAACCTTCGAGAAGATATTGTGGAAGAAATTTTCTTAAGGCTGCCTAAGAAGTCTCTTTTGCGATTTAGGTGCCTAAACAAGTCTTTTGTGCATTATTTGATAGCCGTAGTTTTCAATGCATGCATCATGAGCTTTGCAACATCGGCGCTACTTATATGTTATGTGAAGCTAAAACGCAACAAGAAGTATTGGATAGATTATGTGTCGGTTTCATCTTTATTGCCGTTATCAACATCATCAACAACAACTGCGACTCTCATTGTTAGAGTATAGGATTGGTAATAATAAATTATACGGAAAGTTTTAGTATTTAGGGTTATATTTAGTATTTGATATATTTAGTATGAATTGATTTACAAGTATTATTCTTGCATACCAAGTTACGGTGTCGCTATATATACCCTATGGGTTCTCAATGTAAAATATCTCATTCAATAATAGAATTCTCGTTTATCCTTATATCTTCTAGTTCGACTTGGTATCAGCGGGTTCGATCCCAGGACTGTTGCCCACCTCGTTTTCTTTTCTAATCGGCGGCGGTAGTCTCCAATGCTACCGTCACCCGGATCTTTCCTCCCGCCTGTAATATGATTAGTTTTTTCTTATTAGGTTATTTTTTAGGTTAAAAAAAAAAAAAAAAAAAAAAAAAATCACGTTTGTTACCACCATCTTTTCTTTTCTTTCTTCCTAGTCCAATACACCTTTTCCACTTCTCTTCTCTTTATGTTTTCCGTCCCCACCTCTTAGGCAACTTTTCCCCATTGGTTTTCTATTCTTAAGCAACTTCTTTTATCTTTTCTTTAAAAACCATCCTACCGATCCCAGCACTACCTATCTTAGGCCCAACTTTTGTTCTGGCTATATAGTTTTCTTTCTACCTATCCATCTCCAAAACCAGCGGTGTCACCTCGTATTTTAGTTTTCTTCCACCAAACCCTTAATTCACCCGTCTTACTACTATTACATTTCCCCTTTCTTTGTGCCTCTAAATCTTTCCATCGCTGCCTCTTGCGTTTGTTTTCTATCAATCTTAAACTAATCTCTTTTCACACCTTCGGTTTCGTAATTTCTCTGTCCCATTAATTCTTCACTTTTCCATCTTTCATTTCTCTGTCCGTATACATCAGCTTTTCTAATCCCAATTTTGCAGGGTATTATCTCTTTTCTCTTATCGATGGTTCTTATATACTCCATCAATGGTTACATTTATTTTCGCTACTTTGGCGGTTCTCTGTCGATATTCTTTTTAATGGCGTAGCTTCTTCTAATACTTCTCGGGCGTTTATTGGCATCACTTCATCAACAACTTTCAAGGCCAATCTCATGTGATTTGCAATCCCCATGAGATTGAGGGAGAAGTGTTAGAGTATAGGATTGGTAATAATAAATTATACGGAAAGTTTTAGTATTTAGGGTTATATTTAGTATTTGATATATTTAGTATGAATTGATTTACAAGTATTATTCTTGCATACCAAGTTACGGTATCGCTATATATACCCTATGGGTTCTCAATGTAAAATATCTCATTCAATAATAGAATTCTCGTTTATCCTTATATCTTCTAGTTCTGACTCTCATCATATAGTTAATAGGACGGATTACCCTTCCATATTTCGTAATTTCGATAAAGTTGAGTGTTTGTATTGGATTAATGGATTGAATTGCATACGTACTACTAAAAGTAGTTGTGAAGAGTTTTATATCCGGAACACGACAACGAATGGGTGCCAGAAAATACCCATGGCACGAGAAGTAAAACTACTATAACATTGATAGCTATGGATTTGATTATGATTACGGAATCGTGATTACAAGTTGGTAAGGATTGTTTACAACAATACTTCAAAGTGTTCTGATGTTGATGTCTATGCACTAGGATCAAATTTATGGAAAAGCACTCAAAGCATACCTTACTATCTTTACGAGGGATCCAAATATGGATCTTCCTTTGAAGGAGGTATTCATTGGCTTGTAGTACCTTTGAACAAGGCTCCATTAAGTGATATGTCTTAATGTTGCCAATGAAATATTCCAGGAGGTGGCACTACCAGAAGAACCTATGCCATATCTAGAAGAACCCTTGGAAGAATGTACGCTCGATATGAAGGTGGTAGGATTTGGAGGGTGCCTATGTTTATTTTACCACGTTGTTAATGGCCACGTTGATATATGGATGATGCGGGAATATGGAGTTAAAGAATCTTGGGTTAAAAGTTTCTCCATTGCTCAAGAGAGTATTTTAAGCTGGTACCAACTACTCGAGCTTAATATGGAATTTCAAGAACAATGAATCTCTGTGGGAGGTCGATGAGGATTTAATTTTATATGACGCTACCAACAAAACTTATAGAAAATCAAAAGTTGGATTCCGATTTTGCTTTGAATCGTCAGCATGACAGAGAACTCTATGGGTTCCCTTTCGCTTAACTAGTAAAGGTACTTCTTACAGTTTTTCTCCGGGATGTGACAGAGAGAACTCTATGGGTTTTCTCGCTTATGATTTTGATATGTGCGTTTTTTTGTGAATGTACTTGATTAATTACGTACATACGTTGATCCCAGCTTAGCTGGCTCCATTATGTTATGCTGATGTTTGACATTTAAATTCCCTCTCTTAGGAAAATAATGAATATCTACTTGACAAGAAAAGGAAAATGTTGCATTTAGTGGATAGGGCTTTTGGTTGATGAAGTTTCAAACTATAAGATTTAATTTTATAGATCGTTAATTAGGATCGTTGAACTTCATGATAATCACACGATAAAATATGCAAGATTAGTTTATACGGAATACCTGATAGCGCTAATCCGTGTTACGATACCGATCAGTTTTGTAGCAACGGTAATACCTTGTGGAGGTCATGGTTTCTCCTTCTTCACCTCTTACGTTATGAATACTAAATTCTCGAACCCAATATTGATGGCTATTGTGTTCCTTTTATAGGTAGAAGGAGGACCAAGTTCCTAGGGTTTAGTATTGGCATTAAATCTCGACCGTCCATCAAGGAAGAGATATTAGGAATATAATCCCATAAAGGAAACCGAATATTTAGTATAGCAATAATCTAGATTACCAAGATTATTACATGGGCCCAAGGGAATATTTCTAGTCATACAAAAATATTCTTACATTCTCCCACTGGTCCATGTGATAATCGATGTAATGGTTAATCATAGAAAACATAAGTGCGCATATTGCTAAACAAAATTTAATGGTTAAAGATAATACCTTGATCAAGCAAATTAGTCATGCGGGTCATAGCGGTTGCACATTGTCCTGTTATCAACATGTTCCCTTCCATGTACCACAACACAAATAACTTACTTAACTAGGCCTTAAATTGGGATGTCATAATGGTCCGATAATGTCTTTAAAAAGAAAGACTATTTCTTGTTAACGTTCATCCATTCACATCGAGTGTATACTAAACATGGATACAAAATAATTCAGAATGACATTAGAAAGAGCTCAATAGGTGTTCAAAAATAAGCACATAAATTAGCTGAAAATAATCAATTACTCTCACGAGACCTAAGATTTTAATCTTTTCTTAAGAGTCTTAAAGGTAATTATTCATTAAGTGCATCTCAATGCAATTGTGCTTAAGCGATAAATGAACAACTATTGTTTCGAATTTCTAATTCACGCATATATACTCAAGGTTCATGTGTTTTGTTCCTTTTGTATCATATCGTGCTTTAATGCTGCGAAGCTAAGACAATAAATTTCAGCAATGTAGAGACAAACCTTAAGTCTCTAAGTATCGCAGTCATAAATATTCAAACTCAATTGTGGGACTAGTATTAATGGATTCTTCCTTTAGAATCCATGCATCCACAAAATTGAAGTCTGAAAACCCAATCAACTCTTGTTGGGTTTGCTAACTAATTATAAGACATAAGTTAAAATAGTATCTCAAAATTCTTGATAGCTTTCCTGTAATTTGTTCTTCGATTCTTTAGGCAATTAGTTAACATATTAACAACTTGTTATAAGTTTCATATCGAGAATCAATATGTAATGAAGATTAAATTTATATCTTCTATCCAACATGAAATAAAATCATTAAATATGTTATTATCTCAAAATTCCTTGAATATTCGATATATGCCTTATATGAGAGCTTTAGTAATCCGTATGATATTACTATCACATGGTAAGCTTCATTGATATCCTTTATTTCAAAAAATATAGAGATATGCATAAAGTCAAGATCACTACTCGTAGGTAGTATGTCTTAACATACAAGACCAAGAGTATGAATTTCTCCCACTGATCTTGAGGTATATGCATAAATCTGTAATAATTTCATCCAAAACTTGAAACATTTATAGTTTTGTTGAATTTCATATACCATTATGGGAGGCTGCTTAAATTTCATACTTTGATTTCTAAAACTTGTAGACTAAAATTTATCATTAATAAAGGTTATTTCACATTTAATTAATGCAACTCTTAGGTCATACTGAGTTACTAATAATACTATGATAATTCTGAATAAGTCTTTCTTTGACACGAGAGAAAAACTTATTTATAATCAATGCGTCATTTCAGAGTAAAATCTTTGGAAATAAGTCTTGCTTTATACCGTTTAAAATTGCTATTACAGTCGTATTAGGTCAGAAAGACCCACTTTCATACAACTGATTTGTGTCTTTCTAGCAATTAAACAATATCCGAGACTTGACTTTCAACCAATGATTTTTGCTCACATAGCATCAATCCATTAATCAAAATTATTACACATAATATTTGTGAACCTAAAACCGAGTCTTTGCCATTCCATATCAAAATGTAATAAATTCTTGTAAGAAAATCACTGAAACAACATGAATAACTTTCTTACAATCTCTGTTGAGACCTTCTTAATGCTGGTTCATGTTGTTATCAAAAATTTCTTTATTGGCAGTAGTTATATTATGGAGTATTGGATCAGTAATTTGTGGTCTTTTATTATCTAACATTCTGATAATGAGAAGATTCACAATATCTGTAGAAATCTTAAATAAAGGGATCATTATCATGATTTCTTAAACAAATATATCCACGTACTCCCACTGATTATGCCATCATTAACGAATTTATATTTTCGGTTTCAATAAGTCCCATACTACGGTTAGAACATTAATGAATATCATTTGGATTATTTAGGAAAACCAATGAATCAGTAATAGTTTTCAAATCCAATTTTTATTCTTGGGAATGTAAGCCCTCACCTCCAACTGAACAACCATAACTTAAAGGTGATTTAAACTAGGTTTCCAACCATTCTAGTCCAAAGTGTGTCTTTGAAACTGCTTTACTCGGAAATCTATTTAAATTACACAGTTGTTGAAAGAACATACATTCACTGATATGTGGTCATTATGCATAACTCATCACACTTCAAACCATTTTCTTAAAAGTATGATTTTGCCTTTTGTTATACACCATTATGCCAAGGATAAGTTGGCCTTGTGTATTGAGCAACAAATCCAAAATTTTGGAGATACTACGTAAAAGATTTAGGATATTATCCTGTTTTTGTCGTACCTTTCACAATATTCACCACCTTTATCAGACTTTATGATTTTCGCTTTCTTTATAATTGCCTCTCAATTTCAATAATGAATGTTCAAGAAAACATCCACGGATTGAGATTCGTAATGCAATTGATAAATGTACATGAAATGCTAAAAATCATCAGGTGATAAACAATTTTATCTTCCAAAAAATGGACCATTAAAAGTCTACAAAATAATCATAATCAACAATTAATAAGAACAAAAGCTGAAATTTATATTAGAGATAAATGACAATTAAGCTTATAATAGTTACATACCTTCAATAAGATTCTCCTGTGGGTAAAACCTTATCAAGGAACAATGTGAGACATGAAAAATATCTGTGGATATTTTACATTCTCATAATTCAACATTATGTCTGTCAAATACTACAACTAGAATCACCTGTGGGCAACTCACGTCCTAAAATGTATTAACAAACTCCAATAATTCTAAATATGTTCAACCTAATATAATGTGAATTGTAGTCACCTGCGGGTGGCTATTATTTCACATGTATATGAAAGATTTAGATAACCTTAATGCTTGTTTAACGTGTGAAGAAAAACTACTTGTGAGCAGCATTGTTCTAATCGTTAAATCAAACTAAGAGGACTCAAAATATACAATACTTACCAGATAAGAGCATAGCATCACTGTGGTGATAACTAAACTATCCAACAAACATGTACAATTGCAAATATCACACTAACTTTTCTTGTGATATTGCACAGTCCCACTCAATGATATGGACATACTTGATCTGATTATAAATTTAGTCGCTTATAAACAATAATGAGTAACCCTAAAACATCAATCACGAACATTTATTCAAAAGCATGCCATACATAAATTGTGAAAAAATATCAACACCCTATAATCGAAAAATATCCAAACATAATGAACTTTTTCTTAAACCAAAATCGAGCATGAAGCAAGTCTATAAATATAATTCAATAATGGAACTTCGTTGAAGAAAAATTCTTTGATGCATCGCTCATTTAAATATGATACAAACTTAAAGATCATGATAAATAACGGATATATGATGAATTAATATGAAAGGTGTTAAATAGTCAATGAATATCATTTTCAGAAATATGGAGAAATTTATCAAAAATAAAACCTCAATTTCATAGAGGATGCAATAAGTTTTGGACAACATAATAAAAATATTCATGAAAATATGAAAAATTCGTAATAGGTTACTCAACTCGATAATGAGTTAATTTATGTAAATTTTCTTTTATGCACTTTTAAGAAATAACGTAAAATCATGTGCCAATTATTTAATTACCATAATGTATGATCAGATATTGTACACTTCAATGTTATCTTAAGCATGTGAACTCAAATTACCTGTGGGTAATTGTTGTTCTAATACATTTAAGAAAAACAATATTATAAGCACTTGACATGATAACGATTATGACTGGAAAAAATATTTGACATCACTGTGGTGATAGCCAAACAACTCAAATAATGCCATAATAACTACTAAACCTTGCCTTTACGGCTTGGCGTATTCGTGCTTACAATAAAATTATTATTATTGCTAAGATAAAAACACTCTAGTATCACTGTGGTGATAACTAAAGAATTATGACCTAAGAATCTTAAGCATAATAATTTTATACGTACAATTGAAATTATCATCAACATTGGGAGAAAAGTGAAACATAATGGCACAAGACACCCTCAATATTCAAATCAGTTCATATCCATAATGTATGATCAACAATCATATCAGTCAATGTTTTCTTAAATATGTGAACTCCAATTTCCTGTGGGTAAATTCTGTTCTAATATATTTAGGAAAATCAATATTACAAGCATTTGAAAAAATTGTGATCATGGCCAAAAGTGATTTGACATCACTGTGGTGATAGCCAATCAATAAAATAATGCCATTATCACATGATGTCCATAACTGCAAAACATACACTTTACGGTTTGCAAATTCATGCTTATAATAACATTATGATTATATTGAGATATAACACTCTAGCATCACTGTGGTGATAACTAAAGAGTCCCATAATAATTTCAAGTATAATCTCATAGAATCAAAAAAAAAGAAAAACAATAATCTGAGGGAAACTATACCCTAACGCACAAGCACACAACCATATCATAATAATGTACACACAAATTTAATAGTGTCAAACAATGGTTTTGATCATAAAATCGTTTGGCAAGAAAACGGATTGATTGTGCATTAATATTTTCGATAAAGCGAGGCGATAATGGTGGTTGGTTGACATTTCTTTAAGTAAGAACCATTTCTTAATTTCTTACCAGTCATTGGAAATCGATTTTTTTTTTTTTATTATTATTATGGACCGGTTCTATTCATGAATTTGTTCTATAATGAACTATTCTACATTTGACTAATGAACCGTGGAAAATTTAAACCAGATTAATTTAGACCTATTCGGTCGAAATCCACACTCTGTCAAAGTTGACAGTTAGATAAGAAGCAGGGCAAATATTATTAACTCGTCAAGGTCATCAAATGCTCAAAGTCAACACTGATGAGTTACTAGTGGACTTGTCAAGATTCGATCGGCCCTAGTTAATGGACCTAGAACACTATTAACCCTTGAAACTAGGTTCAACTTTAAAATGATTGCGCACATTTTGACCCTTCTATTAAGTAACAGACATCTTTTCATACGTTAACTTAACACCATCAATGACTATGAATCACATGCCCAAACTAAATTAGATGATCTATTCAGCTGAGGACTTAAGATGCCGTTGATTAGTTAGGTTTTAACTTAAGTTTAAAAATCACAAAACGAAACAAAAAACTTACCTGATTCATTTGTATTTCAGTCTAATTTATAAAGCCCATTAAAGTTATAAATCACAGGCCCATCACTAAAGCTAACTATGAAGCCCACTTTCAAATTAACGTACGAACCTAGAAGTTTCCTGGCGGAAAAATGTCTGTACGCTCAAAGATAATTTGCGCCGATTATATTTTGATGGGAATTCAACTTTCATATACTGTACGATGATACTTTACCAAAAAGTGAGATGCATCTAACGTCGGGTGAAGTTTTAATACATAATCCCAAATAAAAAAGTCACGATTATTGCATATTACCAACGGATAATCATGGGTTCTAAACACAAGCTCTAGATGCCAACTTATTTTAGCGCTAATCCTTGGTTTGTGATCGATCATCACCTGGAGCAGCGATAGTACCTTGTGGAGGTCATGGTTTCTCCTTCTTCACCTCTTACGTTATGAATACTAAATTCTCGAACCTAATATTGATGGCTATTGTGTTCCTTTTATAGGTAGAAGGAGGACCAAGTTCCTAGGGTTTAGTATTGGCATTAAATCTCGACCGTCCATCAAAGAAGAGATATTAGGAATATAATCCCATAAAGGAAACCGAATATTTAGTATAGCAATAATCTAGATTACCAAGATTATTACATGGGCCTAAGGGAATATTTCTAGTCATACAAAAATATTCTTACATCAGCAGCCATCGACTCGTATGGTCTGTATCCATCTGTATATAGTAGAAAATCTGTCCGCTTTGTCTTTCGGTGAGCATGGCTAGATCTGAAATGAAAGTTGATGGTGATGTTCATCACGTGGTTTCATTAAGAAATGCAGGGAGGTTCAGTGCGCAGGTTTTATAAAGGGTCCAGAACCCAGCTAACATTCAAGGGGCTCCCCACTGTGAAGCTAGAAATAAGTTGAAGAATGTGTTACTCATGTTTCAAAGTGCATTCTCTATCTAGATGCAAATTACCACCGGACTTTTGATTTCTTAATTTCTGTTCGGTATTACCAAGTTTGATTTGTTTCATATTTTTTTAGACCGAGCTAGATTGGGGTATATCCAATGAATTAGGATATACCTAATATAACAAAATAGGATCATAACAAGTAAAATCCAACGCCCCATAACTGTATATTTATAGTATATGCAAAACTGCCCTTATTTAATTAAAACTAATTAACCTGTTTAGTTTAATTAGAACACGGCTGCCACGGTGGGGAGGACCGACCAAGAAAAACGAAACACCGATTGCATAGTGCATCATAGATCATTTTTTTTGTTGGAATTTTATTTTTTGAGGCATATGCATAATTTTAGTAGTTGCATAACCAAATTAGTGGATGAATGAACAAAATACTTAATGTAAAAACTGCTATGCATCTTTTGCGGTGGTTCCATTGTTCGTTATGCATTTTTTTTTTTTGAATGATATTTTTAGGATACATCGTTTTATTAGTTCCAATGGAAAATTAGTTAACGTATAAATCAAAATACGACTGTATAATGTGTTATGCATCTTTTGTGGTGGTTTGCATAATGGCTATGCATTCAATTTCGAAAATTGTGCCTAAAAGGATAAACACTTCCAAATTTTTCGTAAAAACTCTAAATTTGATATTGTTGTTTGTACTCATTGTGTAGATCTCTTTAAAATATTCCAACGAGATAAAATTTGTAAAATTCCAAGATACTGATTTTTAGATATGTTATATATTCTAGTTAAACTTGCCAACTAAAGTCCTGAAAAAATAGGATCCATAAAGAGTTATAATATTGGACTAAAAGGAAGGGTCATATTCGGTTTTGTAAGAGTAATCACTTCCAATCTTTTTTATCAAATTTTTAGTTAGATTTAATTATAGATTATGTTCAGAAGGTTTTTGAGGATTTTTTTTTTTTTTTTTTTTTTTAATCTTTTACACTAAGCTAACACTTCTAAAGAGGGACTGCACAATTGTTCAGTGGTTTCATTCTCAAAGTTATAGTATGAATCAACATTTTTTTGCAATGCACAGAAAATCAGCATGATCGAGTAAAATGGAAGATAACGACCACATATAGCCGGCATGTTAATAAATCATAATGAAGATCAAATGGGATTTTCCAAGCATAGAAAGGTGTTACAAATGCATGATTAGTAGGAAAGGTATTAATTTCATAACAAGCCGACTAAGCTATACTCGTCAAAGTCGAAAATCCTGAAAATCGACGACTAAAAATCTTATACAATAGGTAGTCACGATTAATGGGACACAACGAGAGGTTGATTTTAGTTGTTATTGGTCGACATGGTCGAAATTTAACTACAACAATAATCGACAAAGTATAAAGATGAATATTGCGACAACCTTGTAAATATTACTTTCAGAGATGAGAAGTAGTCGCGATACTCAACCTAGGAAGATAATGGCTAATACTAGTCGTTAAGGTAGACGAAGAGATACCCTGACGCCCACGCAATTGTAATTCACCAATTTTGATTTGTCCTACCTAATATGCCATTTAAACAACAAATTAAAGTTCGAGATAGCGTTTGAAAGAATTAATTGACAATAAAATAATTCTAATCGACAAAAAAAAATCGATTAAAAATGATAAAATATATAGAAGGTGAAAGAAATTGATCATTAGAGTGATGAAGAAGGAAAATGAAAAGGGACAATGAAATTCACATTAACAGGATTTAATTAGAATCATCAAGAGTAACAAGATTTTGTGCCCGTGCGACCCCAAAACCATCCAACATCATTTGGTCCATGTCCGGTACGCATCGGGCATCTTTTTCTTTTAACCATATTTTTGATTTGGTAAAGCTCGGCTGCAGCCTCGCCTCGCCTTGCCCCGTCCCAATATGATTTGGTGTGGCTTGGCTACGCTTCGCCCTGTCCCAATGTATTTTTTTATTTGGGCTTGTAACCATATTTTTGAATTGATAAAGCTCGGCCTCGCCCCGCCTCGCCCCGCCTCGCCCCGTCCCGATTCGATTTGGTGTGGCTCGGCTACGCCTCGCCCTGTCCCAATGCATTTTTGATTTTGGATTTTAGCCATATTTTTATTCGGTAAAGTTCGGCTTTGGATTCGCCTCGCTCCGTCCCGATTTGATTTGGTGTGGCTCGGCTACCCCTCGCCTGTCCCAATACGTCTTTGATTTGGGGTGGCTCGGTTTTGCCTCCCCTGTCGCTTAGAAATTTTGATTTGGTTAACCATATTTTTACAAATTTAAAATTTAAATATGAAGATAAAATTGAAGGGTAAGAGATACAAATCAAAAATGGTGACCACAACCTTAATTTAAATTTAAATATTTGGATGGCTGGGTGGTTATCATGCGCCCTACTTACACCAAAGTCCGTGAAATCAAGCCAGCTAGTAGCCCAGGTCGAATGTGATACTGCAAATTTACATGAATGTGACACGTAAATGCTTATGATGTTTCGAGAACATCACGAATTTGACACGTAATTAGATGATCTTCATTTATGCAGTGTAGAAAAATGATCCATTAAGCATTAAATATTGGAGAAGAGCTAGAGATTGAACTGAATCATGGGATTTTAGAAGAGATATATCAGAAGATTCAATTTATGGTAAGAAACAATATAATAGGTTGGAACTCTTT
Organism: Papaver armeniacum; assembly: GCA_023531295.1. Classification (NCBI taxonomy): domain Eukaryota; kingdom Viridiplantae; phylum Streptophyta; class Magnoliopsida; order Ranunculales; family Papaveraceae; genus Papaver; species Papaver armeniacum. The sequence goes on along the minus strand of JAJJWW010017103.1, from coordinate 20,481 downwards.
GGCTTAAACAATGGCCAATTACAGATTGATAATCATGAAGATAACAATAAGTGTATGGAAGAAGACCCATGAGTCAACACCATTTCTAGACATGAAAAATATCAAACTGAAAAACTTACAGATAGAATCATTTGATGCATACCTAGAGGTGTACAACGTGCCACCTGGCACACACCCCGACACACGAAGGCACGTGCTTCACGTGCCATGTGTCGTGGCCTTTGTCGTGTCGTGCCAACGATTTAAACGTCTTTGTGTCGTGCTTGTGCTTTACTGGTCAAAAGCTAGGCACAGCACAGCCCACGGGCACAGCACACCAATAAACGTGCCGTGCTGGCACATGTGCTATAAATAATTTGAAATCACTTAATGTATACATTAAGTCGGACATTATCACAAGAATTTAATTAGACAACATATTATTTCAAATTATTTCAAGTAAAATTAACAAGTTTATTCAATAAAAAGAAATAGCCCATCAAATATAAAATTGGATTATTGTCATGTAAATTAATGTTCTAGTTAAATATAGGTGACGACATTATAACAACGATATTGAAATATATTTTCCAAATATTAAGGTATTATATGTGTTGTTATAAATAAGCCAACATAAAATGTTAAAAACTAGCTAAAATAGTGACTCGTTTGTGAAATATACAAAAATGTCATGTATTATACCTTGTTATATGGTGTATTTGTACATGTTATGACGTGCTCTCTTAACGTCTTTGTCTTTGGCTGGGCCACGTGCTTATCCGTGCCGCGTGTTGTGTTGTGCTCTTTTGTGCCAATTAGTCAAAACCCAAAGACGTCCCATTTAACTAACGTGTTGGGCCGTCTGTGAGCTAAGTCACGTCTTTGAGGCTAATTTGGGCTCAAATTTTAGCGTGTTGTGTTGGGTTGTGCTCGTCTTGGCATAGCCCAATTTACACCTCTATGCATACTCTGCAACTGCTCAGCGCCTCAGCCTCCTCCGAGTTTAGAAACATATTAAATTTCTTAGCTCATTTTATTATGATTATCCCTACATTCCATAAAAGATCACCTGTAATGAGTAAAGGATATATCTATGTTAAGAAACTAAATGCTGGTCGTCCATGTTGGTTTCTCCGGGTGTCAAAACTACAACCATTTTATAGTACTGCAGTTAAGAAAATAAAGAGAGAGCCAGTTTGGTCAAAAATTAATTAAAGGTGTAGCATTCAAGAACTCCAACCTGGGGTTATTTTACTCTCTTCATGCTTGAGAAAAATCCTCCTCAAATTGATGTTGCAAGGAACCCTTTCGTAATCTAAGCAAGTTCCTGCAAAAATAGACAACATGTTTTTAAAATTTGTTCGGTGGCTCAGTGTCATTTTATAGTAAAATGATTCGTTCTATATCTTCTAAATTGTTAAGACATAAATGATTCGTTCTATACCTGTAAGCATGTGAGATGAGTTCTCTACGTAATCATATGACACAACTCCTGGACAACTATTTATTTGAAATGAGTTATTAAATGGCTTTTCCACTTATGAAGAATATGACGGGAACACACTATCCAACTTTCCAAGGAGAAGAAGATGGCAGAGAACTCACCTCCACTGAATTGAAAACCTCATCCAACAAATCCCAAAAACAATTAAATAACTAAAAACAAGAAGCGAAAAAACCAAAGACCATGGCACATGCAGGAACAACGTCGAATATAGAAACTAGACTAAAGGGAAGCAAATTCTTGTTAGGGGTAGCAAGAAATCAAAATTAGGCTTGGAGATTATTTCGGGCTTAAGAATTTAGGCTTGGAATCCAAATGAGTAGGGGTAACAAGTGCACACCCTTGCTATAAGATGGATTCGCCACTGTGCAGGAATGGTATACTGAAACCTCATATTACCCTTGTGTAATGCTTGAGAGTTCATAATGCAGTTTCCTGCACAGTGAGGTAGTATTGATAACATTAGAAAATCCAATAACAATACAGTTGGTGGTGTATGTGGTCTGAATGAAATTTTGTTAGTAGTCATTATATAATCACTCTGATGGGTACATTAAATATATAAAGACTAATTCAATTCAGTTAGAATTAATAGTTTCACATGAGGTGCATCATAGTACTCTCATCATTGTTTTGATGAAGGGGATTATGGAAATGGAAGTCCCCAGCAGATATCTAATAAAATCAAACATCCGAAAATTTAGTGCGTAAGCAAAAGATTGTAGTACCAAATTTTCCAAGTAGGAAATACCATATAGTCCTAAAAATAAAATATATGTATCGATCTAGTCCATTTGACCCAATCAATTGTCTCGTTTGGTCCTATTTGGTAATATAAATTATCATTTGGTCCTAAAAATTATCATTTGGTCCTACGCTGATGTCATGGATGATGTAAATGTCACCCCAGAGTGGCGAAATACACTGTTGGATAAGGACCATATATATAATCAAAAAAGTAGGAGAATAAATCATTCTCGTTCACTTTCTCTCTCATCTTCTTTTCTTTTCCAGATCTACTTTCTCTCTCCTTTTTTCTTTTGTGAAACAAGAAACGGAGATGAAGCTAAAAATTAAAGATGTAAACGATTTTCTAGGATTTTCTTCATCGTTTTTTGCTGCTGGTGCTACTGTTGAAGATGTAAACGATTTTTCTAGTTTTTTCATCATCGTTCTTAACTCAGTGTTAATGTTGAAGATGTGAATTTTTTTCAAGATTTTGATCTCTCACAAACGATGAAGATTTGTCGTTTTGAAGACGATGACGAATCATTTGATGAAGACGACGACGCCAAAGATGAAGATGAACCCGATCTGTTTGATGAAGACGACGGCCGATGAAGATGAACCCGATCTGTTTTGATGAAGACGATGGAAGATGATGTTGTTGATGAAGACGACGATGTTCTTCAGCTGTGTTGAAGACCTTGAAGAAGATGAAGATGATGATGTTTTTTATATAGACTTCATTCCCGGAATGAAGTCTGTTTTTTGAGGTTTTGTATGGACTTCATTCTGGAATGAAGTCTGCATTTTATGAGTTTTTATATGGACTTCATTCCTGGAATGAAGTCTTTTTTTGAGGTTTTTATATGGACTTCATTCCCTGAATGAAGTCTGTTTTTTATGTTTTTGTATGGACTTCATTCTGGAATGAAGTCTCATTTTTGAGGTTTTTATGTTTTTGTATGGACTTCATTCACGGAATGAAGTCTGTTTTTTATGTTTTTGTATGGACTTCATTCCTAGAATGAAGTCTGTTTTTTGAGGTTTTATATGGACTTCATTCACGGAATGAAGTCCTGCTTTTTATGTTTTTATATGGACTTCATTCACGGAATGAAGTCTGCTTTTAAGGTTTTTATATGGACTTCATTCACGGAATGAAGTCTCTGCTTTTTATGATTTTATATGGACTTCATTCCTACAAGATATAAAAATCGAAATCCTAAGCGATCAAAAACATGAAAATTGCAAAAAATCGAGTTCCAAACATTTGCTACAAGAAAGTCAATTTTTAGTTACTGTAGCAAGTGAAAAATCGCCAGGAGAGAGAAAATTGCACCCCATTAGTTATCTCTTTCTAATTAACACGGAAGGGTATTTTTTGTCGATTTAATATTTTTAATAATTATGGGCCAAACGATAATATGCGTTTGACCAAAGGACTAAATAGACATGGACACTTTAAAAAAGGACCAAACGATATTTTTCCCATTTTCCAATCGTAATTTTTACTTTGACATTGACAATTAATCCATAAAATAGATAAAACCTTTACACTCTAAAACATCCAGGTCTCTTGCATCTCCTAGTATGGATTAAAATCTAAAAAAATTTAACACGGGTAGAGCATTCCATAATGATGTCTTACTGCATGCCTAGAGCATGAAGAGAGCAAAGGAGGAAAAATGAGGTTTCATAACATCGGCCAAAGATTAAAAGTACAAAACACAAAATCTAGCTTAGTATACTTATCATGATGATGTGGAGGAAGCCAGGCTCATAGCTGCCGGCTCAGTCTGTTTTGATGACTGTATTGGGGCTGCTAGAAATTTTACTATATGCTATAGCATTCACTGTAGAAACCAAGAGTCTGAGATAGTCTTTTGTTGCTCCATTAGCTTTTAGGATATCAATACCCAAGAGATAGGTCGATCCCAGCAAAAAATTGGTGGAGGCAAACATGCCTGAAAAACAATCTATACTTTATTTAAAACTTGGTGTATATCTTGCAGTAGCATTCATCTCTTCTCATACTATCAACAGTAATTAGGACACTTGTTTAGTAATAGCAATATATGAAAACTCCAGTGAACATTAAAAAAAAAACACACAGAAAATTCAGAGAAAACTTAGTCTTAAGTATTGTATTGTCAACAACAACTTTTTGTTGTACAAAACTGTAAATAGAGAGAAAAAACAAATTTAATTAAAATACCCTGTAAAATCAACAAAACTGTATGGGGAATCCAATAGACAAAGAACAATCCAAGACAACATCCATAAAATAATGAACTGCTGCAAATGTTTGACATGATAAACATTAAGGTAATTTCAGGAGAACTTATTTTCTTGAGGAGTTCAATTAATATTAACACAAATTCTAAATCATTCAATCCAGCAGCTCGGGTCATGACTTCGTGTAAAAATATAGAAAATATTTAACACTTCTCTAGATTTTGTGAATTCTCTTCTTAGATATTCACCAAGTTCAAGCTCTTTAGCCAAATGCTCTAGCATTCAGAAAATATCAATGAGAAATTTATGAACTCATATTCATTTAGTGTTTTCCGCATTTTATTGCCACCATGCGAAATGATGAGCTATATAGCGACATTTTTAAACTGCAGTGCTCACCATCCTCAATACCTCATAATTTTAGTGAATAATAACTGGCAGGATATTGTAGCATACCAAAATCTAAGATTGAGAAAAACTTGAAAACTGGAAGAGAAAATGGGTCATTTGTCCAAAAAAATTTAAAACACGGTTCAAATGGACAAGTAAAAAAAAGTACGGGTGACATAGCCAAAAAAATAGCAAGGATGAAACTGGATTCATCCTGGCTTATACTTAAAAAATAGCAAGGATGAAACTGGATGCATCCCATGTAAAATAAAAATAAGAAAAAAATATTTGAAAATGGACAGGATGAAACCTGGTTACATCCCGCCTATTTTTAAATTTTTGTCCATTTAAACAAAAGATCTTTTTAATTTTTGGTTATTTAAACAAAGATCTAAACCTAAGTGTCTTTTTCACCTTGAAATTGTTGATTTTGGTCTTTTTGACCAATTTTGTGAATCTGGAACGCCTCCACAGTCACCATTGTCATTATCTACCTTATTACAGCTCGAATACTGACTGAGTGGACTACCAGTTGGACTTTTGACAAAAGATCGCATGGAATTAGACACGGTAATCAATTGAGAGACAACACCAACTTGAGGAAACATACAAAAATTCAACTACACTCAGTTTAAGGATGGAATATAAAGTTAAATAAAAGATCTTGTAGGTCCATTTGTAACGAAACTCGTTGAGCCTAGACAAAGAACTACTGGTAAGTTGAAAATTTAAGGATTTTATTTATTTGCAAGCCAACCATATAACTATAAGTCTATAATAATCCCAGTTTGGCTTCTTCCTGAATTCGACTATTTCGGCCAAAAAAATACATCCTTATGATGGAAAAAGCCATAAAACCGAAGTCCAAGCAATAATCCCAGTTTGGCTTCTTCCTTAATACGACTATTTCGGCTTGCTATCACTATATCAAAAAAACTCATCCTTATGATGGAAAAAGTCATAAAACCAGACTCAAGCAAGCTGTTTTTTCTTCTTTGTATCATCATGCCTTTGAAACCATTAATGGTTTGTTTCTAGGGTTTGTCCCAAGGTTTTTTTTTGTATTTGCTCTTAGCAAGCTGTTTTTTTTTTCTTTGTATCATCATGCCTTTGAAACCATTAATGGTTTGTTTCTGGGGGTTTGTTCCAAGGTTTTTCTTTGTATTTGCTCTCTCGTGAGGGAAGAAGAAAGAATAATCTGAATTTCATAGTTACATATCCATGACTCATACCAATTAGACTATGGATAACTTGATGATGTTGATGTGGCTCTTTAACATAACATTAATGCGATGAGGACGGACCCAAGATTTTCTTGGGTACGCCTAAAATGTCAATGATTATTAAAGCGCCAATTTTTTTGGAACGAAACGCATAGCTAATGGCTAATGTAATCCAACTATAGAACACTAAATGGATGCGCAATTAAAAATAAAAAGAAAAAATTTAGTAGCAAAATGCGATAATGGAATTTTTTTATCGTTTGTAGAAGTAAAATGGGAGATAATTATGTTGAATAGTAGAATTTCTTTTTGTTTTTAATAAGTTAGCTCTTCATTATATCTTAGGTGGGCTAAAAATTAAATATGTAAAATTATAGGGGGATAAGAATAATTTTAGAGTGGGTGAAGATTAAATATGTACTAATACGGGGGCTACAAATACTTTTTAAATTTTTTTCTAATGTGATTTTTTTCTGGGACAAATTTAGGGACGGGCTATAGCCCGGGTTAGCCCCTTGCTAGGCCCGTCCCTGAATGCGATACATCTTCAAGGTGTAGATAAAACAAAATAAAAATATAACTGCTGAGAAAAGGTCAACTAAGAATGTGAAAATAAGAACAAAACGAAAAGGATGACAGATATGACACCTGAAGGTAAATCACTGAAGAAAAGATGAGAAGTGAATAGATTAGGAAAAGACAGATGTGTAGACGATGGAGAAGAAGGTGGAGGCGGAGCTTGATCGAATAATGGAAGAGGGGTTTTGTTTTCACAAAATTGGTTAAAAGACCAAAATCAATAATTTCTTGGTGAAAAAGACATTTAGATTTTGATCATCATTGAAATGGACAAAAAATATTAAAATAGCCGAGGGATGTAACCAGCTTTCATCCTACCATTTTCAAATTCTTTTTCTTATTTTTAATTTACATCGGATGCATCCGAGTTTCATCCTCGCTAATATTTAAGTTTAAGCCAAGATGAATCCAGTTTCATCCTTGCTATTTTTTTGTGTCCATTTCACTCATAATAGTTTTTACTCGTCCATTTGAACCATGTTTTAAAATATTTTGGTCAAATGACCCATTTTCCGTTTTGTTTTAGTGTTTCGAATGCTTTTCTTTTGGTTTCATAAGCAATTTTTTGTTTTTTTAATTTTTTGATTATCTCTTGACCAATATAGTATCGCCAAGTGTCCTCTCCAAGTTTAACGTGAGAACTCTTCTCTCGACGATTGTGACCCTCTTGAAAACTCAATATTCTCTCGTTGAACGGTGACGCTCACCATTCAACGTGGGGCTCCAATGAGTTAGGATTTTAAAGGAGTTAGATTTTGTAGCTTTACCCTTTTTGGTCACCTATGGAGTTGCTTCTAGGTCCACTAGAATTCCTATATTGGCTATACTTCATTTTAGCCGGTATATACAGGCATTCGATTTTCGAACAACCACGTTCTGCAGTCTTATATACATACACATATCAATGTGTACTCCGCTTGAAGTTTTTGGGAACACAACATATGGCTTATAGCGCATTTGGGTACCAAAAGTAAAACTGTTTCTGCTTCAAAAGCATTAAGTCAAGGGAAAATGTCATAAATGAAAACATTATATTTCACAAAAAGTTAATATTTTTTTTTCTTTTTTCTGGAAGGTATTTTGGAATTATGCGCGTTTTAATCAAGAAGTCTTTTTGCTTATAGAAGATATTTTATAATTCTAAGCCTAACCTCTATCTTGTATTAGAAGATCTTATAATCTTCTACATTGTGCCACCTCTGATAATACAATATCTACCACGTTTAGGACCACTAAACATGTGCCTAGGAATAGTATATGCTCATCACCAGCTGTACCTTTTCTAACTATTAATTTAGATGCTTGTTACAAGTTATTACATAATGAATATGACATCAGACTAATAATCGGGGAATTTTGCAGAACTCATCGATGGTCGAAATGTATCTACAGAGATGGATATCTAAGTCTTTGAGGAAGGAGAGTGTATGACAACATTGGAAGCAGTGTGTTGGGCAATGAGTTTGCAATTAGAGTGTATCATTTTGGAGAAAGAAATGTAGTTGCCGCAATCAATGGTGCTGACATGAGTATTAGCCGAACATCTACCCATTATCAAAGATGTTAAATTTTATCTTAGTCGTTTTAGAATACGGAAAGTGAGGCATGTAATAAGAGAGTGCAACAATGTAGTTTACTCGCTAGCAAAGCACTCGAGGAAACATAATGTGACAGAATTATGGCAAAATTCAGCTCCTTCCTTCATTTGTAATCAGCTTGTTTCTGATTTGAAGGGTGTTCCCCGAACTTTAATCAATAATCAATAAATCTCATTATACCAAAAAAAAAAAAAGAAAAATCAATAAATCTCATTTTTGGATAAAAAAAGAAAATGATGGGTCCCGAAATGAAAGTGGTGGGTCCTAAACTGAATGCAAATCTAACCGTTTTATTTCGCTTCATCCAACGTCTTAAAAGCGCTTTGCGGATAGATCGTGTGGGACAACATTTGTCTTTTAGAATTACGTGTGTTTTAATCAAGAAGTCAATAAGCAATATCTTGATGCCTATCCAAACATCCTCTTTATCTTTTTATGAGTAACAATACTTCATAAAGGTTACTGACCTTGATTTTTCACTAAATTACCGCAATGCCTCAAATCATAAGATTCCACTGTCAAACAAAGTAAAACACTTCATTTTTTTCTTTCTTCTCAACTTTGGCCAGAACCAGAAGCCTGCTCTTGACCTCTGCCACTACGCCATTAAACGCAAAGCTACAGTCGGTAAATTTTCATTTTAATTTCTCTGTTTAGATTCAAAATTTTGGATTTATATTCTCTATTTTTTCCCTAAGTATTTTGGTTAGGTTTATTCGGTGAGAATTTAGGAATACAATTTTGTTCAAAATGTGTTTTGTTTTTAGATTTAAGTAATCTGTTCATTTTTCTTTCATTTGCTTAATTTACAGTCCAGATATTTTGCTTGATTCATTTCATGGTCGTTTAATTGATGGTGTTCGGTATTTTGCTTGATTTTGATTTTGATTTGATGCTCAAATAATTTGATTTTGATTTGATGTTGGATAGAGAGACTGCATCTAGTCGAAACTACATGGGTGTGCGTTTTTAGGTTGATATTCAGTCTACTGGATACACAAATCCTGAACTTAATCTAATTTCGGGTTATATGTATGTAAATTGCAGTGATGGTGAACCTCCCTGAAGATATTATGCTGGATATCTGTGTTAGGTTGCCCGTGAAGTCAATTGGGCGATTTAGGTGTGTAAACAAGACTTGGTACAACTTATTGAATGATCGTAAGTTTGTCCGGAAGCACCTAGAACACGCTACTGAAATGAACAGAATAATTCTTATGCTTCATTCCTGGAAAAATGATCAGGATCACATTTACACCATAGATTATGATCCAACATCCTCTACATGTACTGGTCGTGTTAATACAAATCTCCCATTCGTGGAAGACGATGATCTTCAGTGTTTTGGATGTTGTAATGGTTTGGTTTGCGTGAGTCCTTATGACAGGGATATCCTTCGCATTTGGAACCCATCCACAAATGTATATAAGCAATTACCAAAAGCACCAATACTAGATGCACCAGTTACGGCTCCAAACCAGGATTACTCTCTCATAGATATACAATGTGGGTTTTGTTATGATTATGAGATTGGGGAGTTCAAAGTGGTATGTCTTGCCAGTTATGCTGATGATTCTGGGGACGAAGTTTTGGGGTCTGACGTTTACCTCTATACATCTGGATCAAATACATGGATAACACTGGATAGCATCTCTCATCATGCTATTGGCGAGCGTAATCAGGTGCCAGTTAATGGAGTAATTTATTGGGAAGCATACCGCGAATATGATGAAGCATCTCGTAGAGTTATCCTTTCTTTTGATTTTGAGAAAGAGATATTCGAGGAGATTCCATGGCCAGAATTGTTAAGTGTAGACTTCAGAACAAATATGTGTGTGTTGAGAGGATCTTTTTGCATATGTGGGTTTGATGGTGACATTGGTGTTGAAGTGTTGGAGTTGAAGGAATGTGAAGGCAGAAAGTCTTGGAACAAGCTTTTTACTATTGATATGAAAAAACATTTTGGGTTGGTTAAAGACTTTGTTCCCTTACACTTCTTGAGGAACGGTGAGTTTTTATTTGGATTTGATACAGATGTTGGTTTTCATGTCCATCAATATGACCCAAAACATGAAACACCTAGACTTCTTTTTGTCCACGAGGATTCGGAGGAATACTCTTTAAGTACTACAGTTTACACTGACAGTTTAGTTTCGCCAAATATGGATGACAACGACAATGACAATGATGCCGACAGTGATGATGACGTTGAAGTTGTTGATGATGAAGAGGATAATAATACTGTGGGCACAATTAAGAAAATCAAGAGGGTTTGAGAATCTTATGCACTCCATTTGTTTGGTAAGTCTCTTTCTTTTTGCAAACAACATTTAGTAGATTTTACCAAACACAAGCAGTCTTCCAGTTATTAGATCTTAATCCTAGTTTTAGGTATTTCATAGTATGAACTTCAGACTCAGTATTCTTCAGACTACTTAACTAGATTTGTTTTCTTTGGGTAAAGTAATCTAAGTTATAGTTGTATGTATGATTGGAATGTGAACAATCAATTGACTCTCTTTTTTGAATATTTTGTTCACTTGTGTCGTGTGGCCTCACCTCTGTCAGACTAACAAATTTTGCCGAAGAATTATTCGCTTTGTATCTTTGCATCTCATTGTTCTGCTGCAATCTAATTGGGCGATCAGTTGCCTTTGTTTGGATTACATATAGTTTGTTGCAGAATTTTCATGAGTTATTTACCTGACAGAGTTGATGTGCAATAATGCTACATTACATTATTTAACCTGACTATATTACTCTCACAAGTAGTGAGCACGTGCGTTGCACGTATCGGCGATGCTATTTTTCTACTTTCCAAATAATTTTGTAGTAATTCGACAACATATTTTTTTATTTGAAAATTAATCATTGTTTATACTTAAGAATCAATCATTTGTTTTGTTTTTTTCTTGTAAATTTTTTCAATTTTTTTCTAAGTTATGTCTAATTTTAAACCATGTCTAACTTTTAAGAAGAAAAATATAAGATTCAAGACGTATAAAAAAATTGAAAAACAAAAATTGATATCATTATTTATGCTCATTGCGTAGCTAATTTAAAGGGCTTTCTAAATATATAAAATTTACAAAAATCCGACGTGTAGTTTAAAAGATATGAGATTTTTAAATATATAAAAAGTGCATTTACTTTTATATCCCTGTAAACATTCTTTATACCACTTCTTTAAAATCTAACTACTGAAAAGAAATACGAAGTCTAATGATCTAACTGACAATAACAATAGTTCACACTAATTCTATTTGTGAAATCTAACGGTGGAATTTTAAAGTTTGGAGATCCAACTATTATATTTACTTTTTTGTTCTTTATTAAAGGTGGGAGATTTCACACAAGATCGAGACATATACTGGATTATCCACTGTAGCACAGAAAAAACCAAAAAGAAAAACACGACGGCTTCTGGTCTTTCTCGAGACTCAATCCCCCGTATTGATGGATGGGAAACATTTCAAAAGCCAACCCCCAAAATCAATCCCACAATTATTTTCAAATAATTGTTCCAAAATAACTGATCTATTGCTTTCAGTCTCGGAGTCATCATGCGCCCCAACAAGTTCATCATTTTTGAAGATTAAGAGAGTCGCGTAATAGAATTCTCTCTCCTAAAAAAGTTCTGCAAGTCTCTTATCCCTTATTTATGGTTATATTCATTTAGATTTAGTTATCTTCAACAACTGTCATCTTCAACCTATTTTCGTCAAGGCTTTAAGGGGTTTCTCATTTATCAAAACTAGTTTTCTGCTCCGAATCTTGATTTTGTTAGGATTTGGGCAGAGTAGTTTAGGGATTTGTATATGTATATATATATATATATATATATAAATAAATAAAAGTGGATGGCATACTATTGCAATCCAGGACTTCCAACACCCCGCTGGTGGTTTATCTTAGCCTTAAAGGCGTATTTTGGTGGTGCTGCTTTATCATCGATCACTTTATCATGGATGAGCTATTTCAACAACTTATTGATCAATTCTTCTGGAGACAAGATCAACAAACATCGAAATCGATCGGAATAATCTGGGCATATCACTTTCTCTTTATGGAAGCATCTAAGTTCTACGGTGAACATCAATTACAATGATTTCGAACCATTGATGATCAAACAAAATGGGTAAATCCCATTAAAATTGCAGTTAATTCCATGTCGGATTATGTATATTTAGTAAGTTTTTCATTATTCGTACCTTTAAGTTTGAATTATGTAAATATTGTACTCTTTTTCTTAATCCGTTCATTAATGTAATCAGGTGCTATTGTTAAACAATTTCATATTAATGAAAATTTGAAGTATCATCCTCTTCCATAAAAAAAAAAAAAAGAGAGTTGCGTAAAATAATAATAATATCTTAAAAATACATAAAATGTATTTACTCTTTTCTTTTCCTTTTGAAACTAAGAAGTGACAAAAGAAAAAAATCATTTCATCCACTCCCCCTTCTTAACCTATTTTTTTACAATAAGTCTACACTCACCGAAAAAATGCACCGTGATTTACACCGGGTGAGACAAACTTAAACCCACCCCTTATTTTTCTCCTGTGGGTACCTCTGGGACTGTGAGAGTCCGTGCAAATCACGGTGTGTGTATCACGAATGATTTTTTTAGGATTCCACGCGTTGAAGGTTCGACTGCAGGAGCCACAGGTGTCACAATCTTTCACAAATGGTATTATGGTATTAGCTTTTTATATTAAAGTAAAAAACAAATAAGAAATAAACTTAAAGTCTGTTTCCTTAATCTTTGTTTTTCTTCTTCGCCTCACTGTGTTCATATTAGGCGTGATACGAACGATCACTGATTTCATATGCATCCTTAACTGACTCATGTTCATAAATCAAATAGTAGGGTTTTACGGTGTTGGAAGTCATGGTGTTTAAATTCTTACGTTCATGATTCATAATGTTGATTTAAGAAACCAAAATTTCTAATTTTTGTTATTGAATTTGTGCACTAAGAAGGATCTTGAGTTTGAAAAATTGGGTACTTGTTACTGTGGTATTTTGAAAGAAATATTATACCACTGCTTTGATTTGGTAAATGTCGATTTGATGGTAAATGCGATCGAGTTTTTTGATTAACGTTCTCAGTTTTTTTGTTTTCAATTTGCTTAGATTTGTTTAACTAAATACACAATCCAACATTAATCTCATCCCAAGCTTCGTCATCAATATGTTTAAAGTATGGATCAGCAACCAATTGCTCGTCATCAGCATCACCCGGTACAGAGAGTTTAGTTGATTTGATAAGTAAAAGGGTTGCAACTCAGTTGACTCGGTGAGTTAGTAAATGAGCTCAAGGAAATGATCTGAAACAAAAATGTGGGGTGGAAGTAACAAAAATGCGCGTGGAAATGTGGGGTGAAAGTAACCACTGTATACCAAAATTCTGGGCTACCCAATTCGTTACTCGTCGTCTTCTCCACCCGAATAGCGGAAGAACATTTCTGTTTTTTGTTTATTGATCAACCGATATTTCCAAATACCTTGATTCTAGAATAAGTACGTAATAGATAAAATTAGTTACTGGGTCTATGTTTGTATTCGTTATTGCTTGGAAATTGGGTTCTGATGCGGAAACCCGCACCGAGAATCGATCATCTTCAACGTTTGACTGAAACTCCGTTTCAAATTTTTGCTCTGGTTTTGGATTTTTAATCGATTCTGATTGTTGTAATGGAGTTTTCAAATAAATGTGAACTGTGAGTTTGTTCGTTTGATTGTTTTTGATTGAAATTGTTGAACAATTTGTTGAATTATCTCAAATTGTAACTCAATTTGGTTAATGAAAATTTCAATTTTATTTTCTCTGCACATTTGTTGTGACGGACATCAATGAGTTTTTTCATCACATAGGGACTCCTTTGGTCGTCCAACTAGTGTATACAGGTGAACCCTGGACCCCATACATTATTTTCGACATTCGATGGACAAAAATATCAGATGTTTCAATCTATTCGACGTCACACCTTGCAAAGTGCAAAATAAAGTGCTTCTGATTTATCGAATCCCTCTTTCACTGGTCCATGACATTCAGTTCAGAACCCCTCTTTCACTTCAGAACCTGCGCGCCTAAAGGCTTCACTATTCCCCATATATATTTTGTACGGATCATTGACCTTTAACATCCTCTAAATTACCGCAATGCCACAAAATCGATGGAGATGTGCTTTTAAGATTCCGCAAGGTTAACCCTTGAACGAAAGTAAAAGAAGAACTTCATTTGTTTCATCTCAACTCGTCCAGGGAGTGCTTCTCTAGACCTCGGCCACCACGTCGTTAAACACATAGGTACAGTTGGAAAAGTTCTATTTCTCTTTTAGGTTTAAATCTTCAAATTTATTTTTTTAAGTTTTATGATTTTTGCCCTAAATCTTCTGGTTAGGGTTTATTTGGTAAGATTTCGAGGGCTTGTTATTTGTTTCTACCTGCTGTGTTCATTTTGTTGTTTCCTGCTGATGTAGCGAATTGTTTATTTAATTGATCCTTTTAGTTGTTTTGTTTGATTCTGTGTTCCCAACCATTAGAGTACCTTAAAAAAAAAACTCTGCCATTATTTGATACTGTTTTTGCAAGCATAACTTGAACCTGCGATCTAATGCTTGAATAATTAGTTTTTCGCGTTGCTGGTACTTCCTCTCAAAATGTTGATTTCTTGCTCAAAATAAAGACTACTTTTATCTGAAATTACAGGGGTTTGCAAATTAGGTAGATATATCAGTCTACTAGATACATATAAATAATGAACTTAATCTAATCATCTGAAATATATTTTAGGGCTTATTGGGTCTGCCTGCTGTGATTTGCTTTACACTATGTATGTCTTGATTCATGGTTGTATATTTAATTGATGGTTTTAGTTGTTTTGTTTGATTCTTTTTTCCCAACCATTAGAGAAAAAGAAAACTCTGCCATAATTTGATTATGTTTTCGCAAGCATATAACTTGAACCAATGCTACATGCTCCAATAGTTAGTTTTCAAAGTTGCTACTCCCTCTCATATTGTACTATAATTTGATTTCATGTCGAAAATAAAGACTAATTCCATCTGAATTATAAGGGTTTCCGAACTAGGTAGGTATTTCAGTCTGCTAGATATATATAAATACTGAACTAAATCTGAACTCTCGGAATATATTTTTAATTGCAGTGATGGTGAACTTGCCCGAGGAAATCATGTTGGATATCTGTGTTAGGTTGCCCGTAAAGACAATTGGGCGGTTCAGGTGTGTAAACAAGACTTGGAACAAGTTATTGAATGATTGTGAGTTTGTTCAAAATCACCTAGATCGCGCTACCGAAATGAACAGATTAACCCTTATGCTTTATTCTTGGGAATTGAAAAATCATCAGGAGGACATTCACACCATAGATTATGATCCATCAGCACCTACATGTACTGGTTGTGTTCATAAGAAACTCCCATTCGTAGTGAAAAGACATTATTCTTGTGGCCTTCAGTTTCATGGATATTGCAATGGGTTGGTTTGCTTAAGTCCTTACAACATGAATATCATCATCTACCTTTGGAACCCGGCCACAAATGAATATATGCAATTGCCAAAAACACCACCATCAGATAGACACGACTATTATATTGAGCATATACAATGTGGGTTTGGTTATGATTATGAAAATGGGGAGTTTAAAGTGGTATGTCTGACAAAATATGGCAGTTATTCTGGGCGTCAAGTTAAGAGGTCTGAAGTTCACCTCTATGCATTAGGATCATATAATTGGAAAAAACTCGAGAGCATTCCTTATACTGTTTATGGTCAGCCTGATGTTGCTCAGGTGCCCGTTAATGGAGTTATTCACTGGATAGCGTATCGCCGTAAAAATAAAGTTATTCTTTCTTTTAATTTTGAGAAAGAGATATTCCAAGAGATTCCATGGCCTAAATTGTTAAATGAAGATAAGTTTGAAGTAAGTCTTTGTGTGTTGGGAAGGTCTCTTTGCATATGGCGTTTTAATCCTGACATTGGTGTTGAAGTGTGGGTGTTGAAGGAATGCGAAGCGAGAAAGTCTTGGAATAAGCTCTTCACCATTGACCTGAAAAAACATTTTGGGTCAGTTGTAGATTTTGTGCCCTTGCAATCATTAAAGAACGGTGAGTTTCTATTTGGATTAGACACAGATGTTGGTTTTCATGTCCATCAATATGACCCGAAACATGAAACCTCTAGACTTCTTTTTGTGTACGAGGACAAGGTTTACTCTTCAAGCACAACAGTCTATGTTGAGAGTTTAGTTTCACTGAACTCTGGTAGTTATGTGGACGACATCGATAATGATGTTGATGCTGACAGTGATGCTGAATTTGAAGTTTTATATGATGAAGATGGATCGACGTACTGTGAACAAAAGATAATCAAGAGGGTTTGAGAATCTTATGCACTCCATTTCTTTGGTAAGTCTCTTTGTTTTTGCAAACAACATCCGGTAGATTTTAACGGACACAGGCAGTCTTGTAGTTATTAGAGCTCCAAATCCAGCTGATGTATGATTGGAAACGTACACATAGTTAAAAGCTATATGTGACTGCATGTTTGAAGTTCTGAGATTTTTGGCCAAGGACCTGAACTATCTTTATCTACATTTTAGTTTCGAAAATTGCCACTTGAGCTGTATAATTCTGCTTTGTGTTTTAGAAAAATGTTCAGTGTTGGATTTTAAATTGGCCAATAATTAAGCAGCAAGAAATATGTCTCCGTCTCCATTACTTTCTTGGCATAACTATGGCGTCAACTTCCTGTCCCTTCTGGTCTATGAACAGACCTTCTGTTTCTTCTGCTTTTTTTTATTGTTGAAGGGATTGCCAACCTAAGATTTTTCTCACTCTCCTCTAGAAGACTATAAGTATAATTGACCTTATACTTTTCTGTTGGGGCTACTTGTTAATCACACTGTTTTGGTCTGGCTAGTTTGTGTTTTTTACCTTGAAGAACATCAATTTAAGAATGGCTCTATTCATATTTTTCATCCAGTGACATTTTTTTGCAAGGATGTTACATGTTTGTCTTGATGGCCATGTCTTAAAAATATGATCATCCAGCTGCACTTCTTCCTAGTTAAAATTCCTACTGAGCAATGCTTGTAAGTAACTTCTTCCCAGCCGAAAGAACAACCGAAATGCTTGCCCCAGTTTGCAATATGGGCTCTAAAAAAGTTCGGATCAAGGCCTAGGCCCAGAACAAAAACTGAACCATCAAATATGCACGTGTCGTCGCCTTAAAAGGCATTGGAAATATAAATTTCATCAACGGCCAATATAACAATACGATGAACTAAAATCACACACTTCCCAAATTTTTCTTTTTCTCAGATCTCTTTCTCCTCAAAATCTCCGCTCTCACAAATTTCTCTTCAATCTTCCTGAAATTTTAATCCCTTCATCTTCTCAATCTCAATCGATCTTGATTGGATTCATTCCGCTACTCGATTTTCCTTTTGTTCCTCTGCAACTACAGTCGGTTATAACAGGTACTATATTCTCCCTGATTAACTCATTTGGATGTTAATTTTTCTGAATTTGATGTTGGAATCATCCAATTAGAGCTGAAAAAAATCATGGGTTTCAAGTTAATTTGTGTTTTAAGTGTTATTAAATGTATATACTGAGCTGATGTTTTTAAAATTCAGACTTTCATATTTTCAATTTGTTTTTATATGCAGTTAATGATGAATAACTGCCATGATGATATCGTGTTAAACATCCTTGTTAGATTACCCGTAAAATCGATTGGGCGATACAGGTGTGTGAGTAGATACTGGTGTAGATTACTGACAGATCCTAGATTTGTGAAACAGCATTTAAATCATATTCTTGGATTGAAAAAGCTTGGTCTGGTGCTTAGTTCGTATTATAATTTTCATAATGATATCTACATGATACGTTATGATCCGTTGTCATCCGCGTCTAATGGTCTTGTTATTATGAGGGATCCTCTTAAGTCTGAGAGGGTGACACTTGAAATGGAAGTGTTGGGGTATTGTCATGGTTTGGTCTGCATAAGGCCGATGTTTATGGGGCAAGTTTTTCTGTGGAATCCCTGTACGAAAGAGTATAGAAAATTGCCGCTGAGACCCATTGAATCGTCGAATATTATTAGTTATATAAAATACGGATTCGGTTATGATTGTAAGATGGAAGACTACAAGGTGGTGAGCTTTGTGGGGTACAAAGATGAAGGTGATTGTGAAGTGCAGGTCTTCACTTTAGGATCTAATTGCTGGAGAAGAATGAACCGCATCCCATATGATCTTTCTTGCAATGATATAGTGAATCAGGTGCCTGTTAATGGATCTCATCAACTGACTTTTGACGGAGCTCTTCACTGGATTGCAAAGACTGACTCAGAGGCAGCCCCAGCTTCAAAGTTATGATTTCTTTGATTTGGAAAAGAGATTTTTAAAGAGATACCACTGCCCGCGGGTTTCAATGAAAGATTTAGACCTCAAATGTGTGTGATAGGGGACTCTTTGCTTACTTGAATATAAAGCTGAGGTTGGTTTTGAGGTGTGGCAGTCCAAAGACTACGGAGGGATAAAATGTTGGAACAAAATTCTTACATTTGGCAGGCAGCAACTTGTTAGTCCTGTTGTGAACTTTACTCCCTTGCAGATTTTAAAGAATGGTGAGATTCTATCAGTTATACGGACTGATGTTACTTTTCATCTGGTTTTGCATGAGCGTGGTACTTGTAGAATTCTCGAGTTCAAGGAGTTAGAGACTTACTCTGTCGAGAGTTCCGTCTTTGTGGAGAGCCTAGTGTCGCTTAACTCAGAAACTTATGTCGGGCATGCAGAGAAAGAAGGATTTGAAGACGTGGTTGGTTTTGGTAACAAAGAATATTGGAAAAAGAAGACTATGAAGTACACGAAATATATGTGTCTATTTTCTATATTTTTGCTGGGCTGGTCTCTTAGTAATTTGTGGGCAAGAATATACTATATGTAAAGAACCCTGACTAGAGCCTGGAAGTGCGAATACTTAATCTCGTATCTGTGAGATTCAATAACTTATTACTTATAAAGGCTTTCTTACATCTTTTTTAGATATTTGCTCCTCCTGTTGTGAGGTCGTCTTAGTTGCTGTCGATCTGTGAAGATAGCTGATGTTTCTGCTCTCCATTTTATGTCCTATGTTTGAGCATGTAAAACGCGGGTATTAGTCTAATGATATACAGGTTTCCTTGTTCTTTATCTTTTGTGTTTTTCAATTGGCTAATATTAGTCTAATGTAAAACGCGGGTATTAGTCTAATGATAACTTATCACTTCACGGCCGAAGCTTGAGATACAGTCAGAAACAGAGTGTTGAGCTTTATTTATTGACACTCACACATTTCTGTATGGAAGAATGAAGTTTTATTGTCTTTTATTGTAAGTTGCATGTTCAGTCAGATGGCAGACTGCTTATTGTTCCCTTTTGATGTGTTTAACCTTATGGTTTCAGTCAAGTTTCAAATTTTTTGCAGTTCATTTTATGGAATGTTTGACAGTTTGACTGTTCTTTCAAGTTGTATGCTATTCATCTAGGCATAAGTTGATCATAGGTTAGTATTGCTTAATTTCTGGAGGGGCTAATTGGAGTCAATGATCAGATCTTATACTACTGTGGATGTTACTACAGCACCGAATTAAGTTAAGGTAAGACTGTTACAGATTGTCCACCTACTTTCTTTGTCTATATACCCTGTTTGATGTCTCACAACAGTATGATACGAACTATAGAAGTTAGACTAGTTTGTGTGCATAAGGATTTAACTGTTCGAGTTTAGCTTGTTAAGATTTTACCTACCGTCTTAACTGTGTAATGTGGGTAGATAATTTGATATCTTGATATATTGTTGTAAGATGGAAATTCCAAATTGATATACTATAGAGTTCATCTACCGAGTATATGAGGTTAAAGGTGCATTTAGATTGTAGAATTTGCTTTTGAAATGTTAGAATTAATTATGCAAATTCGACTGCAAGGTTCACTTGAGTAAACTTCAGCATCCTAAATTTATTGATTCCAGGATAACACAATCTGAGAATTCCTTTTTCAGTCTCGACATTTTGCCTCGAAGTGTATATATTATACAGCTCCTGTATTTGTGCGCACACCATTCATATTTAATTTGGACCTTTCTAGCTTGTCCCTAAATATTGTCTGACATGTAAAACTTCAGGGTCCTAGATGTTTTTGTACTTTGGTGTAGAGTAGGAATTTCAGT